>JASFDE010000165.1:0-32802 GCA_036937135.1 Nidula niveotomentosa | reverse complement strand
CTAAATTCAGGAAGTAGGATCGTGGAAGGCACAGCTTCTTATAAGCTGAAGCCAAGTCCTGGTCTCCGTAGGGTTACATCCTTACACCTCCGACTCATTCAGGCACCCTCCAAGTTACACCTCGGTACTCTGTCTTTGTTCCATCTTCGGGACTCGCAAATCACGTGACCTCCGGGACGCCTCTGGTTTGGTTCATGACAGTGTGTCCCTTAGCATGTCCCTTAGCAAGCAGTCCCTTAGCGTGCAACTTGAGATATTGAGTGATTTGACTTGCTGAATATAAAGAGATTATTCTAGCAGGCAATAGCCAGTAGGAGTTGAAACAATGCTAGGCATGCCACAGGTGTGTATGTTTTATAGAAGTCCATGCCATGTATTTGTGTGAAGCCATGCACTACTAATTTTGCCTTGTACTTTTCAATTTCACCTCCAGCATTCTTCTTGATTTGAAGAACCCATTTACAGTCAATGAAATTCTTGTTAACAGGATGCTTGACAATTGTCCAGGTTCCATTCTCCTCAAGGGATTTCAATTCAGCATGGATTTCCTCTTGCCACTTTGGCCAGTTGGATTGTTTCTGTGCCTCTTCATAGGTTGGTTCCAGGCCCTCAGCTCCTCCCATTATGGTTGCCATCACAAATTCTTCAATGCTAACCATCTCCCATGCATCTTCTTCCACGGCTGCCACTCCACCTGTCTCTGCTGGCTGCATACCCTCAGGTAGTAGTGGTGCACTTGGATGTTCATTAATATGTCCTTCACCCTCCCTCAGCCTTCAGATGTAGGCAGATTTGTTGTGTTCATGCTTGCCTCTACCTTTGAGTGGTGCCAGTTCTTCAAACTCTACTCCCATGTGATCAATAACTTGTGCTGGTGGTACTTTGGGATTGGGTATTTCTTTGATGGTGGCTTCAGTGGTGGGAATGGAATCAGATGAGAAGTTTTTTGATCTGGGACGCTCACTATAGTTCAGGCCAGTATCTTCCTCCCCCTCAAGCATAACAGGCTCAGTGTCTTTGCTTTCAAAAGTTGAAGTTGATGCTTCTTTCAACAGATACAGTTTGCTTTTCAGGCCAGTGGACACAATGTGCATCACTCTCGACATCAAGACCAACCCATTGGCCAATTTTAAAATGCCCATCAAGCTTTGTTCCACTCATGTCATGGACATGAACCTTGCATCCCCATTTGTGGAGTTTGCCTATACCAGGTTTCTTTCCCATCAAGATTTTGTATGGTGTGGCATTCTTGAGAGTGCATGTCCAGGTGCAATTCTTCGGGTATGTTGCATGTATTGCTGCTTCTCCCCATAAGAATTTAGGTAGTCCACTTGCATGTAACATAGCATGAATTTTGATTAATTTAGTGCTGTTGAGTCTCTCTGAAACCCCATTGTACTTGGGTGTGTCGTGAACTGTAAGTTTGCAAATTGTTCCCTGTTTTTCCAAATGAGCTGTAAATTCTTGGCTCAAATATTCTCCCCCTCAATCTGAGCAGAGAGCCTTGATTCAAATACTTTTCTGAGTTGACAGCCAAGCTTCATAGGTCTGGTACCATTTAAAAGCTTCATCTTTTGTGCACATGAGGTAGAGATTTGTATACCAGCTGTGATCATCTGTGAAACTGATGTAATATTCACATTGATTTATTGTTTCAACCAGTGCAGGCCCCCAAAGATCTGAGTGAATAAGATTGCTGACCATGGCAGAACTTCCTTCCTCTTGCATTTTTTTAATGGGTTTGCAATGTCCCTTGGCCCACTCACATGACTCACAAGCTGTAGTCTTGCTGTCATCAGGTGCAATGCCAGTGAACAAATTGGATTCAACCAATTGTTGGGCTGCTTCATGACCACATGACCCATTCAGCAGTGTAGTTCATTGATTGAAACTCACTTGTTTCTCTTTGCACTGCTATCTCCAGTTCCAGCAAACTCACCAGTACCATGGCAGGGTGTATAGACATGGTAAAGTCCCATCATCTTCTCTATTTTGCCCACTGATTTCTTTTCCTTATTTAGGATCTCGCAGATGTCTCCCTTGAAGAGACAAACTGAGCCAGCACTCATAATACAGCTAATGGACACCAGTCTCACTGCCATAATTGGTGCATACAAGACATCCTTCAAGAGGACTCTTGAATTGGTTGTTCCATTTGGGATTTCAACATACATGTCACCTTGCCCAGTTGCACTGAAGGAATGCTTGTCAGCTGCAGTAATGGATTGTGGAGGTATGTCTCGGAAATTTATGAATCTGTGGCAATATCCTGACATGTGCCTTGAAGCTCCAGAGTCATACAGCTCAACATCAATAAGCTGACTCCCCAAGCCCTTGGTTGTGAGGTTTGCAGACTCGAATGTAACAGTGTATGCCTTGAGATCATCCATTTCAGGCAGATCAGGTAAGTCTTTGTCAGATTCACCATTTCTGTTGAAAGGAGTTGATGGTTTGTCAGAATTGGAATCATACATGTCACATAGTTCTGGCATGTCCTCCTCTTCCAATTCATTCCCATCTTCAAACAGAGAATCATTGTCATCATCAAAGTTTGAAGGAGTCTCCAAGCCTAGGTGAGTTTCAGTGAAATCTGAGTCTTTGAGACTATCTGCTAATCCTATGTCCAGGTTTTCTTCTTCTTCAATAAATTCAAGCACATTGCATTCTGTTATCGCCATCCATGCCTCCTTGGCATTATCCTTGGCTGTTTTTGCAGCTGCAGCTGCATCAGTGGCTTTTGCCTTGGCCTTCTCCTTTGACTTCAGTCCTTGGCCCTCCTTTCCTCCACCTGGTGCCCAGCAATCTGCTTTGTAATGCCCTTTTTTGTGACAGTTAAAGCATTCAACATTCTTCTTTGATTTTGAGTCTCCCTTACCCTTCCCTTGGGTATCACTGGAGTAGAAGGCAGCATTTTCCTCCTTCTTGCCATTTCTCAACTTGAGAACACGGCACTCATACTCTTCAGTAACAGTTTGCATTAGGTCATTGGCAGATAGTGTGGTTCCAAGCACACTTGACATGGCATTCACAGCTGAGATATAGGGGTCAAACAAAGGTGGTAAGGAGTCCAGGATAATGGCGTAGAAGTCATCATCAGAAGGGGGATGTCCCATTGCTGCAAGATCCTTGCACATGGTATGTATTTTTGCAAAGCAAGTGCAAATATCTCCCTTCTCAAAACATTTCTCCTCCTGAAGTCTTCTGCACAGGTCCACTGAGACCATACATGACTTCTTCTTGAAGTCAGCAGCAAGAGCACTCCAGATTTTGTGTGCAGCTCCCTTGCCTTGAATCTTCATAAAGAGTGAGTCTGGGATCATTCCTGCTACCTGTTGCTTAATGATTGCTTCTCCCTGCCTCCAGTTCTTTACTTCTTTCTTCCACTCTTCCTAGGCTGCCTTCTCCTCTGCTTAAAGCAAACATGTTGTCAACACAGGGGGTGGGACAGTTCCATCAGGTGCAGCAGGACTCTGTGTTGTTGCAGTTAGGTTAAGTAAGGCAGTAGGGTTGGTTGGCTTGGTCTTGGATCCATCCAAATGCTCAAGAAGACCTTGTGCATCAGCAGATGATATGAAGTGGTCTTTATATATGACCCAGTTGGTTCCTGCAACATTGAGCTTTGGGATGCGCAGGAAATCATCACCAAGTTTCATTGTAGTTGTCATGTCAGAGATGGATAGATAGTTGACAGTAAAATAGAAGTATGATTTGGTAGGCTAGAATATGACCAGGATTTATTTTGTGTAAGGTTATTTAAAGGTTGGGGCCCATAACCTATTGAAAGAATAATTGCTCAGTCAAGTAAAATAGACTATATTTAGTAGTAGTACCTATTGAAAGGATAATTGCTATGAGATAATCAATAAGTTGAATAGAAATAAAACAGTGTAAGTTCTCACCTCAGTCAAAGTAGAATAGACTGAGGTGATCCTAAGTAATTACAAAGTATATGTACTACAGAATCTGTAAAGATACCAATGCAGAATATTAAAGTAGTCTGCAACGTTAAAATGAGTAGCATAGGTTCAGCCACAAAAATGAACAAAAATATAATACATAACGGAGCACTGAATGCCTGCAACTGTTAATTCCATAAGTAGTCCATGTTGCCCTCATAATATACAGTCGGCAGTTTGTAATTCCGACAGCCGGGTTCAAGTTGATATCTGGCGTCGGGCATTAGCATAATGAAAGGAGCGATGAATTACTAAGTATTTTGATGCTTTGTATACAATGTTGTGATCCGCAGTATTTGCCGGTCAGTCTCACTGCCGTATTCCGGCATAGCATCGCCCTTAAATTATTACCATGCTTAGCTGTGCTCTCGGCAGCAGACTTTTTATCCAACTATTTCTCCTGTGTCATCAGTGTCTCTGCACGTGGTCCTTTAACATTTTTTATATAGCTTTACGCCTAGCAGGCATTGTGAGAACCGGTGTAGTACATTTTTTATCATGTATTTACATCTATATTCCGTTTCACCTAATTTTAAAAGCTTAGGAGGTTTCCGGTACATATTCACTTCACACAACCTGCTATGGCGTTAATTATGCATGTATTTTAAATCAGTTTCTGTCGAGAATGTGATCGTAAATTCCATATTTACGTAGAATAATGTCATAGATAGTTGATTAGTCATCTAACCTCGGCATTTACTCAGGCGCTTGCTGATCAACGTAGACTTGTAGTTTGTAGTACATTCTAGTTACTTTGTATCTCAGTATTTAAAGCCCCCTTTTCGAGGGTACAGAATCATAATTATATTTTCTATCTACATACACGACAATAAGCATGCGTTAACGTGGCAGAACTAAATGTACTGTATCTCTAAATCTTAATAATTTCGACGTTAGTATCATGTTGGAATATTGGTTAGTACAAACGATCACATTCCCATTTGTGCCTTTCTATGTTTAGCATTATGCATCTCACTTCGCTATGCATCTCACCTCACTATCCCATTATGCAGATTTTAGGCTTACTTGTTTTGTATGCCCCAATCTCACTAGCTTTATTATGTAGTCTAGCTCGAGAATATGTACTTAAGGACACTATTTTGTACAGTATTTACTACGCGTTTACCTCCGAATTATTGCGGTTCTCTGGTATTTCCTGTGCTTACTATCGTCTTTTCAACATATCAGTCCTCTATTGCTGTAATAAGGATATCAATGGACTGATGGTACATTTGTTAGATGCTTACTACATATGCACCCAGTCACATACATTCGTGTGCAAGTATTAAAATTTCTTGCGCAACCCTCAAATGCACGCAAAAGGCTCTGCGCAAATTCCCGCAACCTTGCGCATGCCCTGAAGTCGCCACGCAAAAAGGTGTGTGCTCCAAGTAATGAGAGTTCTCGCCATATTATTTCAACAGGAATGAGTGCAATTAATATAGATAAAATTATTGATTAAACGCTGCGAACTTGAAGTGATAACGAGCACTGGATCGACATTGTCAAAAAATGCACTGGAGTTTTAATACATTAAAATATTGAGGGTAAATAACATGAACATTTCATCTTTTTCAACGCCTCTGTGGCTCAGCGGATAATCCTCCTCTGTACATACAACGATTTACCGAACTTTTAGACATCCTCTTCCTTCATACAGTGGCTAATTTTTCTAATACTGCATAAAGCTCATAATGCATTGCTCATAGGCCATGTCGCTGCCTATGCCTTATGAGAAGGTCGACTGTAGTGCAAATGAACATGCTGGCGGACCCAAGGCGGATCGTGCTTAGTATGCAGGACACTGCCACCGGCAAACGTTTTCAAACCCGAACACTGCCCTTTCACGAAGTCTAGTCCCGCTTTGTTTGGCATTACCCCCCTTCAGGAACTTGGTAAGTGTACTGATAGGACTCTTCATTGACCCCATACCGGTACCGAACTCGAGCACCCACCTTTAATTGCTCCTGAACTCGTATACAATTGGCTTAAGAGCTCTTAAGAGATCTGCAAGGCAGCGCATAGCATTGGCAATGGAAATACACAGGTGCTCCTTGATCCATCGGCCTCTGACTCTTCCGATGATCCGCTGAAACATTGATCAATGATGGATGTTCAACGTTCAGCAATAACTCCGGCTTGCGGAAGTATAAAGCCAGCCATGAAGCCTAGCGGTCTCTTCACCGAGCCGGCCTCGTTCACCCTATACGCAATCTACCCGCCTCAGCTAGTACAGTGCGCACCTTTCTCTACCTCTACTTCACTTCAACCGTCCCAATCCTACCACCCTGCGTCCACCTTCTACCTAACTCAAGATCAGCATGCAGCCCAAAGCCCTTGCCCTTGTGTCCCTGTTTGTTCTCGCCGGTTCTGTCGCCGCCCATCCTATGGAGGCAGATATGGATTACGCCCTGATGGTAAGCTAACTTTGTCTTCGCTTCGGGTATCAGCATCAATCCTAACCACAAAATACACACCCATAGGAGCGCAGCTTTGACGATATGGAGCACGATCTCTACCTACGCGGCTTTGACGACTACTCCGAGCTGGAAGCGCGCGGCTTCGAAGAGCAGGAGATGGAGATTGACATGCGCGGCCTCACTGAGGAAGATGAGCTTGAGATGCGCACCTTCGACGAAGAAGAGCTCGAGATGCGCGCGTACCAAGACGATGAGCTCGAGCTGCGCGGACTTGAGGACGACGAACTAGAGATGCGCGGCTTTGATGACGAAGAGCTCAAGATGCGTGGATACGAAGACATGGAGGAACTTGAAATACGCGAGTTTGAACAGGAAGACCTCGAGATGCGCGGTCTTGATTCGGAGATCGAGGATCTCGAGGCCCGTGCTGACGATTCCCCCAAACCCTCGTACGTGCTTTCTGGATTCTTTCCTCTTGGATCTTGATACTTATCTGGATGTATTCTGTCTTAGTTTCTGGTGTAAGCTCAACAAGGTCCCCATTCTCATGGGACTTCCTTGGGTCAAGAATGCTAAGTGCTAAATACCGTCTCCGGAAATGAAACGGCCTTTCGTATTATAGCATAGTCTTACTTGTAAAGATGCAAATTCCGTGAAGCAATGAGATTTTGAGTCGTGGCATCATTGGTCAAATCATCAAGCGAAATGGTTCACCGCAAGGCAAGAAATTGAATATAACTTGCATCGAGCTCGTATGACTTTCTTTTCTACGAAAACGATAGAAGATAAAAGATATGCCTTCTATGTTTATACCTACCGTCAGTAAATAGGAGAGAACAGGAACAACCATTTGAATTCTGGGCCGTACAATGCCAATATGAGAGAAATGGGAGAATAGAGCTTGAGAAAAGAATAGCTTCACTGACGGTAATACACGATCGAAGAAAAAGGAGTCATCCGCCAGTTATGTAGCTTGACCCAAGCTTGAGCATATGCGAGATGGGAGAAGTCGCACATTGGCGAAAAGGAGGACTTGAAAGGATCGACTGGACCACATGTCCTAAGCAGGAGGCTAAGAAACGGAAACGGAGATAGTCAATAACGCCAATTGCAGGGTGGACAATGAGAAGTACGAGTGCAGAAGAGCGTGGTGAAACCGAGAGTCGTAGCACGCTTGAGTCAAAAATCCTATTCGTATCTTGATCTTGGTCGTGGTGAGCGTCTCGGAGATCGGGCAATCATTCTAGGTGCGGAAGATCATACTGCATAAATTTGAGGGGACGTTGAGGTCCATACCTTGAAGGGGACGAGGGGCCCGAGTCCGAATCGTGCGCAAACAAGATGCAGAAATAACAGGGGCATGAGTCATCGTTTTCGTCGTCATCATCTTCCATCTCATAGTCAAAAGAGAATAGCAAAGACGAAGAACCGGACTCGGCATTCTCCTCTCCATTAGTGTGCACGTAGTCCCTCGAGCGTCCCAAGAACGGCACCGCCGACAGCGGGAGCCCCAGCGGATCGGCGGTAGCAGCAGGATGCATGGGCAGCGCGCGCGGGGAGTGGTAAGCGGCGAGGCGTGCCTTGTGAGTCTGGGACGGCCAAATGTCTGGATCGAAGGGGACGTGCGGGTTGAAGAGGGTGAGAGGGGGGTATGAAGGGACTGTAGGAGGGAAGGGGTTTAGTACGCGTTAGCATGCATGAACAAGTGGGAACGAGAAAGAGGGCAAAGAAGAAATGAGGAAGAGAAAGAAGCGGAGAAGAGAAGGCTGAAGAGAAGAACGAAAGAAGTTCTGATTGAGGTAATGAGCGGGAAGGAAGCAAAATGTAAATTACGGCCATGGTCAAGAAAGACCTGATGGCGAGCAAGGGATAGAACGAGAGGTACCAAGTCAAAGATTGAATCATGCGAATCAATTTTGAGATTAAAATGAACGAAAGCGAGTAAGAATCCCGGTATGACCCACGGTAACAGTAGATAAGAAAGAGGACGAGGACGTAGGAGCCACTGACGAGAACAGGGAGAACGAAAGGGAAGAGAGGAGATTACGAGGTGGACGAGGAACGAATGATGATGCATATGCTACCTGCTGGTAGCAACCAGAATGGGCATAACACCCACAATGGCAACAAAAAGAGTGAGCAAGGGAAGCCATATGACCGCCGGGAACGCGACGGAAAGCACGGAAATAAAGACAACATAGTGGGTGAAGATGAGAGTGATAAGAAATTGGACGAAAACAACCGGTGAACGATAACCAGCTAGAATAACGACGATCAACAGGGGCATTAACGAGAGCTAGAAGGGAGGAGCCAACGCCGAGCACGAAGACAATCGAGCGATGACGAACGAATGAAGAAGAAAAAAACGCATAAATTGGAACGAAGCGTGAGAACGGGAGCAAGGGTGAATAAGTGGAGCACGAGAAAGTAGGAGTCAGGAGGGAGCGCAGTAAGAATGAACGTAAAGAACACCGGCAAACGTAGGACATGATAATGGATGAGGGGCACAAGAAGGGACTCCGGGGAATGAAACCCGGCACCAGCGTCACCAATAAACACAAGACATGTTAACGAGCACAGGGCGCGAGAAACTTAAAGGATGAGGCTATGCTAAATCGAACGAATAGGAGCAAAAGAAGGCAAACGAAGGAGAGCAAAGGAAGTGAAAGAGGATGAAAAGCGAAGCGATACCTATATCCACAATACCTTGCGTCCCATCCAGAGCTTCGTTCCCATCAGGGCCGCAAGGACAGCAAAGCGCGCACCAGAAGTCGTCTTCTGAATCGCTGTGAGCAGCAGTGCCCCTAGACTCCAAGTCGTTTTGTGCGAGAGGGCCACGGCACTGCACCATCCGCCTCGATCCATGCCTGAGACCATTGGCTGCTGAGGGCCGGAGACGGGGAGGGGTGGTGAGTACGAGTAGAGGAGGGTCCATGAAGGCACAAGGAGCAGAGACAGGGAGACCAGCAGGAGGGTCGCATTCGACGAGGGAAGTAGCGGGAGGAGAGGAGGATACAGAGCAGATGAGTTCTGGGTGAGTATATGCGCCCTTGCTGGGAGGAGAAGACAGGGGCAGGGACGTGGGGATGGGACTAGAAGGTCCGGGAGACGAAATAGAGGGTAGGATGAGAGCTGGTGTGGGTTCTTGGTCCGGTTCGATCTTGAGTTTCTTCACCCTCCCGGGCCCCGTCGCCGCCACCTTGGCTCTCGATCTCTTCGTAGCAAACCTCTTCGTCGCATCATCCCCTCCCAGTCCTACGTCCCCTTCCTCCTTCTTCACCCCCTCCTCCTCCAAATTCATCCCCTCCCCCGCATCGACGTCCAAGACCCACTCCTGCTCCACTGGCATATCCCTCCCCATCCGCCTCGCCACCCGCCGTCTGCGATACCACCACTGGTTCAGCACCGCCGCGTCCAGGCCGCGCGCGGCCGCCCATGCACGCCGGGAGATCATGGTGGGGATCTGGAGGTTGTAAGGCGAGTTGAGCCAAAGGTGCGTGAGGACGGCGAGGTGATGGGGGTTTGGGCGGGCTTGAGGGGTTTGAGGGACAGGGATGGGAGCGAGCGCAATGTGAGGGGGGGTGGAAGGCTCAGGTTTGGATTTTGGCACAGCTTTAGGTTTGGGTTTGGGTGCGGCCTTGGCTTTGGGTTTGGAAGAGCGGGCCATGGCTGTTTGGGCAGAGAGCGGCAGAAACACGCGACAAATAGTAGCCACGTGCTGACGAAGTTATTTGGGTCTCACGACGTTGGCTAATAACACACCCGCCACAACGAAGATCACGAAGATCGCCGACACCGTCACCGTCGCAGTACGGCCATGAAAACACTGAGACTTCTTCTCTCCTCTCTCCTCTAGACTCAAGCCGTTTCGAGCATTGAAAATGAAAGTTACATACTGCGCTCGTTATTTATGCCACCTAGTCCTCTCTATTCGCCCCAGCCTCGTCCACAGATTGCCCGCGTTAGTCCTAGGATTGTCTGGACCGCAACTGCGTAGTTCCGGTACCATGATACGCTTAGACGCCGATAAATCCCTCGGTCACCTCTCCCGTCAAGCACACAGCTTCGCGAGTGCTCCGGGTCGTCCTCACCAAGATCTGCACTTGTTTTTTGTCATCATCCGTTAGCTACATATCCCAACGACGTCGATCTTTCGCACTTTATACTTCAGACTTCTTGCTCACATTGCAGCCGAATCCCATTCCTCAACCAAGCCCGTAGCTTCGAGATCCAAGGCGGTGTCTTCAATGACATCGGAGGTAACCACTACACGAAGCGAGTCAGGTTATCCCATTGAGATGCCTCGATGCCGCCGGGATATCATCTATTTAGGTGTTTATTCCTTTTTGGTATAGCAGTGTTGGTCACCCTTTGGACCCGTGTGTGAGAGCTTCGATGAGGGGAATAGCCAATAATATTATGATATAGGTGGTTACGGAGGTTCCTTCACATAGTATCTGTAGGTAGGCGAGCGGGAACCACTAAATTCCTCCGAGTCTCGCTTGGAGACTGTATCACTGGGAGAAAATAGTGCCCCAACTGCGCGAAACGGAAGATGCCATGCCCTCGCAGCACGCACAGTCAGCGTACGCCTATTTCATGCTTTTTTTCATGTGTTGCTTCACTCATATTTACGTGCTGTAAAAGCTTGATGCCTGATTAAATACGAAAAACTACCAAGCCCGAGCATGCGATCAGCATCCCTTTGCTGAATACCTTGACGAGTCTGTGCGAAGTGATCAGAGTATTCTGGACGCTTTGGGTGCCGGAAGTAGCGTGACTGGGAAAGACCACCGTGAGCCATCATCTCTCGCAGAAACATTCTTCAAAGCAGGCCTTCATCCTTTTTTTAAAAAAAATGAAACTTGTATAATCTGAGTTTGCTTTTAGCTCGCTTCGCATCTCCCTTCCACCACCTCGGAATATGAATGGAAATTCATATCGCAGGCAAGATGTTATAGAGTGCGAAATTATCAATAGCTATATTCTCCTGCCTTCACGATTAACTACCGATATCTATCTACTAACTTCAATCTTTATTTGCAATTTTTTGTTCTAACCGGAAGTACTCGAACATCTTGTTTCTCTGGAGAACATTCGGGCAAAAAAAAGTGATATATGTGGCAGAGAAATTCCCTAATAAGATGAATAAGATATGGAATTCAGAAGTGAAAGTGTACTCATGAGCACTATGTCTATGAGGATGTCCCAATGCAAATGCTGCACTCCATTTGTTAAATAAGAGTAAGAAGAGGAGGAAATTTGATGTTCCTCTCAATAAAGTTACTCACAGGTACAAAGTTCAAGGAAGATTGTCGATACACTTATAAAGGCACAGAATGCATAAGCGTGCACTGGCACCCGTAGGCATGCATTGGTGAGCATTGACATGTAGCAATGTGCATTATCATGTGATCAGCATAGAATGGCACGCAGTCAGCAAGCCTCTGAGGTGTACCATTGTATTTTCAAAAGAAAAACAGTCGAAAAAGGCATTAGTATTTGACACACATTATCTTTTCTCGTTATCAACTGCTTAGCATCTTACTCGTTGAGTAATGCTGCTACATTGCCAAATTTCGAGAGTGTGAGAGCGACAGAAGAGGGCAAACACAAGAGTATTTCGAGAGAGCACTTAGAAGTGAGCAAGAGCTACAATTCGGTGGTTAACAATTTAATTTGTGAAATTAACTTGACACTTATAAAACTTACTTTACTTTATTTTTGGCTGGGAAAGTTGGATTCTCAAGTAAAGTACTGATAGCACCATGCAATGATGCTTTGAGCCGGTCGAACCAGCTTGATTTCACTGCGGATTTGCTTGAATAGCGCGAAAAGTTTTCTGAAGCTAGAGAACACTAGTTATTCTATGTTTAGGAACTTGAAAATAACTAACCTTGTCAACTGCGGATAAAATGCTGCTCTACTTCTCAGGCCAAGGCACTATGACTTCCTCAGTATTGGAATAATGCATGTATATCCCATCTTCATGTAGAATACTCCAGTAGTTAATTTGATTATTCGAGTCAACTTCGGGCCCTTACTTAAGCGCTTAGTGATCAAATATCCAAACCTTATAGTACATTCTAGTTACTTTGTATCATAGTATAAAATCCCTCGAGTTGAGGACATAATTTGATCATCATTCTATCTAATTCACATATACTGCGCTAATACTCAGGCTGATCATCATCTTCTAGTCCAGCGGTCTCGTCAACATGGGTGCGACTGATAGGGCTGTAGCTGTTTCTTGATAATTTCCATTCCGTGAACCAGCCTCCTGGGTATCGCTCTTGGAAATAGCTCCGATAGCCTACAATAATTACAAATCAGAAAAGCTTCATCTTTGAAGTTTGCTGTATCGCTGACACCGGCTATTGTTGCTGTATTGATACCACTGATATGGCGATCGTGGCTGATGTACGGTAGCCATAAGCCATATATACGGCAACATTGCGCAGCCTTATTCAGAAGGTATGTGATATGATAATTTGTACCCAAAACCTCACAATTAGTAAAGCTAAACATAGGGAGCATGATAGAAATAGAATACAGCGAGTACAATCACTAGAATTTCAGAAATAAGCATACTTGTTACAGGTGAAGGACATCGCAGAAAAAGTAAAAGTTAGTTTCGCAATGCGTGGGAAAAAGTATGAAAAAGTTACTGTATATAGATTTAGTGGGTTAAAATTTAGCAAGTTAGTTCAAAAAGTAACTTTTCCTACACTCCTGCAATTCAAGAAGGCTGAGGAACTAACTACAAAATAGACAGGCAATAACATTTTTGCATGGTGACTTCAGGGCTTGTGCAATTGTTGTGCAAATTTAATGTTAAATTTATTTATTTTATGATATTTAGGATTTATTTCAGTGCTCTGACATGAATTTAAGAGTCTGGGCTAGTTAATTGATGATATACATTCTGTGCTTGTGTCAATCCAATCAGATTAGCCTCAGAGTCAACTTTATACAGCAGAATAGACTATATCAGCATCAATACACTGCTTTAATGGGTCATGTATTCCCTTTATAGAAGTATTTATATTCCAAAATTATAGAAATTTGAAACAGGACAGTAATAAATGTGTTGCTAAGTTTCTGCAGCAAATATCAATGAGAGCAGTGCTGAGTGAGCAAAGTTCCCATGCTTCATCAAAGTACCACAACCTTGATTCTGCATTTACTTCCATGATCTGCCATATCTAATTACACTTTCAGCTTTATAGATTTGCTCTCATGTATACTATTCCCTTGCAAAATATTAAATACACTTTATTTGTTGTTGCATCAACTGATATGAAGCAGGATTCAGCAAACGCTTGTGTGATTATAAGCATTTCAAATGATAAAATTAACTGTATTGCTTTTTATAAAAAGCAAAATGAGAGTTTTTCTAACCAAATCTCTGTCTTAACACTATTTTGAATAGAGCTGTGCAACCAGAGCACTTATGAGTATGATTTGCAGAATTATTTGCTCAGAATTTCAATCTACATTAAATACCAGTCCCAGAATTTTTATTATTGGCCTCTATATATGTCAAAGTACCTGTTTTGGGTGTGTATCTGAGACATAGGGTCCAAAATTTAAATTCTGGGACTGGTGTTTGATGTAACTTGAAGTTCTGAGCAAAATATTCCTGCAATTATACTGATAGGTGCTCTGGTTGCACAGTTCTATTCAAAATAGTTTCAAGACAGATAGTTGGTTAGAAAAACACTCATTTCAGTTTTTTTATAAGTAATATCTCAGCTTTAAAATTTTGGTCATGTATAAAGATGAAATATGATTTTATAAACAGAATAGAAACAACTGATTTTTAATTATAGTGCTGTGGAAAGCACAAATACAATGTTTACTAGAAATAATGGTGTCACATGTGTCACACTCATGTCACATGTCATCACATTTGGCAGGAATTGCTCTGAGCTCACCTCACAATAATTAGTCATGTGATCATAGATAAGGCCTGTAGATAAGATAGTAGATAAAGGGTTGAGTTGATTCCTGCGAAATCCAGCTGCACTGCCCCTCAGTTCACTACTCACTCATTGTTTGCAAAAATTTTGTTTTGAAATCCTGCCTGATACTGCTTGTCAACCATACTCAGGCACCAAAAACCCAGCCACATTTGACACAGAATCAATTTTCCCAGGAGCTGCCCAAATTGGGCCAC
This sequence comes from Nidula niveotomentosa, assembly GCA_036937135.1. Classification (NCBI taxonomy): domain Eukaryota; kingdom Fungi; phylum Basidiomycota; class Agaricomycetes; order Agaricales; family Nidulariaceae; genus Nidula; species Nidula niveotomentosa. The sequence goes on along the minus strand of JASFDE010000165.1, from coordinate 18,247 downwards.
AGATCAACCCCTGCCAAAGTCAATCTCTGAGGCCCTGAGCAGGGAAGATGGAAAACTCTGGGATGCAGCAATCCAGGATGAATTGAATAGCCTGCTGGAAAACAACATATATAAAGTTGTTCCTACCCCAAGAAATGTGAGACCAATGACCTCAAAAATAGTTCCCCACATCAAGTACAATGCAAATGGAAAAATTGATTGTTACAAGGTCAGAATTGTTGCCCAAGGATTCACCCAAAAGGAGGGAATTGACTACAAGGAGGTATTTGCCCCAGTTGCAAACCTGGAATTGATCCAAATTGTTTTAGCACTAGCCACAAAATGCAACCTTGAACTAGACCAAATGGATGTGCAAACTGCATATCTAAATGGCAAGCTCACAGAGACCCTGTATCTTCTACCACCAGATGGCATTAACATACCTGCTGGAAGTTGCTGGTGTCTCAAGCAATCACTATATGGTTTAAAGCAAGCTGGACAAATGTGGAATCACACCCTCAACAAAAAACTCAAAGAACTTAGCTTTACCAGATTAAATGCTGAGACATGCCTATACACATTCTGGGAAGGGGGGAAACTCTGTTTCTTGGTCATATATGTCAATGATCTACTACTTGCCACTAACTCTCAAAATTTTATGGATGAGATCAAGGGAAAATTGTCCACAGCATTCAAAATGCAAGACTTGGGCACCACATCATACATTCTCAGCATTCAAATTATTCATGAACAACCCAAGAGAGTAATTTCCCTGTCCCAGAGACAATACATTGACTTAGTACTTGAGAGGTGTGGCATGACAGAATCAAAACCTGTTTGGACACCCCTAGCCTCAAGTTCATGACTTACCACACGATCCTGTTGACAACACTATGCAAATGGAGCTGGAGATAAATGGGAAGACAGTCAGTTATGCGAGTGTTGTGGGGTCACTAATGTATGCGATGATGGGAACTCAATCGGACATAGCCCACGCGACGGGCATGTTGGGCTGTTTCAGCTTGGCTCCCAAGCGGTGTCACTGGGAAGCCGCCAAGCGAGTGCTCCGGCCACCCAAAGCCTAGTGCTAAAATTTGACAGGAACAACATCTCGATCGACATGACATTCCATGGCTACAGCAATGCCAATTGGTCTGGGGATCCAGACACATCAAAATCAACATCTGGATATGTATTCATTTCACAGAATGCTGCAATTGGATGGGTTGGCAAATGGCAGTCCTTAGTCACCCTGTCGTCCACAGAATCTGAGTTTGTGGGGCTCTGCGCTGCCAGTCATCACCTGGCGTGGTTGTGAAACTTCTTCGAGGACATTGGTCACGTGCAGAAGGGACCCAGCAACATCTTTTGTGACAACCAGGCTGCTATTATTCTCACAAAAGATGCCCAATTCCGGGCGCACACTAAACATATTCAAAGAAAGTTCCATTACTTACGTGACGATCTAGTTGCGAACAAAATGGCCTTAGTGCGATACGTCCCTACCGACGACATGGTAGCCGACATCTTTACTAAGGCCCTTCCCCACGACAAACACTGGAAATTCACAAATGCGATGGGACTACGACCGTACACGAGTGGGAGTGTCAAGAACTCCGTGTAAACGCGTTCGGGCACGTACGGTCACGTTATTAGCATTACTAGTCACGTGTACGGTCTCCGCCTTTTTCTGTCGTTATTTTCCATTCCCACACCTCAGTCCGTTACACTCATCGCAGACGGCTGAGGTGCGTATCCCATTTCATTAACTTACCTTTACTCTTACTTACAATACTTTGTAGACGCATCACTGCGTCGCTATTAGGTATAGTCATATTCAGTCCGTTACACTCATCGCAGATTGCTGAGACGCATCACTGCGTCGCTATTAGATCTACCTAACTTTGAAAGTAAGCCCCAAGGAGGAGGCCCATGCATTCTCCGGTGAAGACCACATGTCGTGACACGTTGCCGAGACAAAACTGGAGGCTGGAGTATGTTTTGATTTAGATTCAAACCATAACCAGTAATGTATACCTTCAGACCCCATAGGAACGAGGGTTTGTGGGACTAGCAGCTTTGCAAACGCAACGTTTGAACAGGGAAAAAATTGTATGATTATCTTGAGCAGTTCTTCGTTTAAGTGCTTTATTTTTCATCCGTAGCTCAAACACAAAAACTCCCAAATTTTCGTTATCCATCACCCTTTTGTTTCTTCCAGGATTATTCACCCTCACGAAGATCACGGCAGGAGCCTCTGCCGATGCTGGAGGGCCTACCGTGCAACTCTCATATGGATCATTTCAGGGAGCTATTTCTGGTAACTTGACGATGTTCCTCGGCATGCCTTTCGCAGCTACTCCGTACGTTATTCTCGCGGATCGAGAATCTGTACAGAGTTTAAATGTGTCTGTAGAGTTGGAAATCTAAGGCTTTCCCCTCCCGCACCACCGTTGCCATTTAATGGAATTCGTCAAGCAACTACGTATGGCTCTTCTTGCCTACAGGCTGTGACCAATGGAAGTCTACAGATATCTGAAGATTGTAAGCACTCATTCCTATGGAATACCTCATTCGGATTCTTTATTCTTTTCTTTTTCCTTTAGGCCTTTTCATTAACGTTATCAAACCCACTACAATCACAGCTGATGTTAAATTACCTGTCGTTTTTGTGAGTAAACAGATTTATTACAAAAATGTTTGGCTTACTTTTTATTAGTGGATCTACGGGGGTGCATTACGTTATCACTTTATATGTGAATCTTTTATTTATATTGCTTTATTAGGTGCCTTTCAGACTGGAGACGATCCTTCAAATCCAGGAAATACTGTTGTCGACCGTTCTATCGCTCTAAATATTCCTATAATATATGTATCAGCCAATTATCGCTTAGGCCGTGAGTAATGCCGCTAAATTTGCTGGTATAGCCAACAATGACCTACATCCTCAGCTCTTGGATTTCTTGGGGGGAGCGAGATCAAGGCTGCCGGAGCGGGAAACCTAGGAATACGTGATCGTACGTCCTATTATATTCCTTGGAATGTCTTATCCAATGTTCGACCGTGACTATGATATTAGAGCGATTTGCTATTCAATGGATTCAAACCAACATTGCCACTTTTGGGGGAGATCCGACCAAAGTCACAATGTGAGTAAGCTCACCACATCGAAGCACTGGTGTTTACACCACAGATGCAGTTGGGGAGGGAGTGCTGGTTCAATTTCAGTAGGACTTCAGCTTTTAATAAATGATGGCAATACCGATGGGCTTTTCCGAGGTGCCTTTATGGTGAGTATACTTTCCTCAATCATTCCTCAATCCTTGTACGACGGAAATTTATGTCCGGATTGAATTTCCTTTAGCAATCCGGATATCCGGTGCCATTACCTCTCAGTAAGGACTTTACGACCAGTTTGTCGCGAATGCTGGTTGTACTGGTTCTTCTGATACACTCGCCTGCCTGCGCAAAATTTCTTCAGACGAAGCGCTGGCTGCGCTTACTAAATCGCCCCAGGGTCTGACTTATTCGACCTTTAAGCTGCCATGGATTCCAAGTGTCGACGGCCAACTTATTGTACGCAATCCGCAGACTTCAATTAAGCAAGGTTTATATGCTAAGGCAGGTATTTGGTTCGTCACATAAATGGTACGAGGACTGAGCATGTCGTCAGGTACCTCTTCTCGCCGGTGAAGCTGATGACGAGGCAACGTAAGTATTCTCTCCACTTGATATTCAATTTTCGACAGTTCACTCGTTTCTATGCAGTATATTTTCATTTAGTACCCTCAATATCACGTATTGAGTTTTTATTTTCTTCCATACACTCTATCGTTGACATGGCCTCCAGGACGAACGATGAATTCTTGAATTTTATGCAAACGAAGTAGGGTTTTCATTTTATTTGGTTATGACTTGCTACATGATCAAATTTACTAATCTATTATTCTAGCTACTATACTAAAATAACGCCAGATCAATTGATCTCCCTCGGCCAAGCGTATCCAGATGATATAACGCAGGTAAAGTTACTTGAGAATTTCTGACGTTAATTGGTCAATAACATAGGCCGCTCAGGGATCACCTTTTGACACAGGAATTCTCAACGCGCTTACGTTCGTTCCATATCATCCATTTTAACCTTCATATAGAGCTTATCCTTCGAATAGGCCTGAATTTAAACGTCTGGCGGCTATCCAAGGGGACTTATTTTTCCAATCACCTCGTCGCTACTTCTTGTCAGCAGCTTCGAAGACGCAACCTGTCTACGCCTATTGTCAGCTTGGCTTTTGATTTTACAGTCTTCCATGTTCTAAACTTGAATTTAATCTAGTGTATAAGCGGGGAAAGATCATACCATTTGTAGGATCATTCCATGGCTCGGACGCGGGCGAATTTGCTGGCACAGGATTACTTCCTGATGATATAGGCACAGATGCACTTGGTACGTCATCATCTCCAAGTACACGAATAAATTGCTTAATTGCATTCTAGTTAATTTTGTGAATACGCTCAATCCGACAACGCCATCCCACCCTGGAACCTGGCTTTCACTCTCCAGTTGGCCAGAATACGGGTCATCCACCAGTGCTCCTCCACTATTTACATTCACAGATCCTGTGCCACTTGTCACTATTACGTCTGACAATTTCCGGAATCTGCTGACCGAGCTCAATTTACAGGAATACGATAGTTCTTGATCTCATTTCCCGCTATTTAAATGGTGTCTCTTTCTTTTTTAAATGTGAAACTTTCTTGTCTGCTGTACTATTATCTCATGATTTAATGCTTTCATCCTTCTCTGAATACTGAACATGCGCATGAAACAGTAAAAGGTAGAAATTTGGATATCCGTTGGTGCGGATGTAAGTCGATAATTTTATGATAAACTTGATATACCCGACCGCTTAAGATCTGAATAACTGATGAGAACTGAGAACTCTTCAGTTGAAAGTAAAACATACTTTTAGGAATGTTCGGTCGAATAGCCTTCACCCACACAGTCTTGAAAGCGCTGCAGTCATTATTAGTACACCCGTCATTTTGGAATTGAGCATGTAGAAGCGCTTACTTTGGAGCACCCATATCGTTAACATTACCAGGCTCCAAGCTGCCCGTGTCTGCCCCACAGCAGGGTGAATTCGTTCCCCAAACTAGTGATTTCGTGAGCGCGTCACACGATATACGAGGTAGGGTTATACATACGTGGTCCAGCAGCCCAAATGGCCCATCCGATATACACATCATTGGCAGCAAGATATGAGAGCATATCATCAATAAACTATTCATAGTAGATCCTCATTAGAATCACTTATATCTATTGAGAAATCAAGTAGACAGACCTGAAAACAGTTATCATTGTTTCCACCACCAAATTCGCTCACAACTGCTCTAAAGATTTTCGAGAGTTGAAAGGAATTCACGAGCAAGGAAAGCAGGCGCTTACTTTAGCTTATTTTGCTGGAGCCAGGTAGTAAGAGCTGCGAGATTCGAAGGGCCTATACTTTCTTTGAGTAAACGTGAAATATGTGTATAATCGGACTCGACACCGCACCTGGCTGGGTACAATTGTCGTGACTGCCAGAGAAATCGATGTCTGTAGAGTAATCAGACTATGAAAAAAGTCGTAGATAATTTGAATTACCGAGATACTATTAAAACATAATCTTGTTCAGTATTAACATAAGCGAGTTTAATGATAAAACTCACCTCATGGACGTCGATAGCTGTGTTATGAATAGGATCCACCAGTTTGTTCATAAAATCGCTTGACGGAAGGTCCCCAGCAGAACCGCTCGTTTGCGTCCATGCATGGCCACCGGTGAAGCCATTTCCAGGAGCCAAGATAAGCTGCTGAGCACCAGCTGCGCGTATCCCATTAATGGCGGCTTGATTATTTTCTAAGATAAGCTGTGTAGGCTAGTTACCAGGGAAGTTCAGCGAATATGGACTGCAACGAACATCCTGCGCATACCATGTCATGCGGCTCATTGTTGATTCCAAATACCACCTTTGGATTATTGGCAAACCGCAGAGCAAGTTCGTGCCAGAACTCTCCGAATTGTATGGTAGTTGCTGCTGTAGGGTCAGACGTATTGCCAATCACCTTTTGCAATTCCATTAGTAATGGTGTTTAAAGTAGATAGCGCCATAGACCTACGCTTCCGGTGTTGGGTTGCTGAGACGGGTCGCTATCGTCCATCCATTATAAAATGATGGACTTGGAAAGGGAAATAACTCAACTTGTATCTCATGTAATTATGAGGATCAAGAAGCGCGTACGCTCCTTTCGTAATTGTGATATGGTTAACGGCATCGGCGTATTCACTGAAATACTTTGTGCGAATTACCCAAGGTTAGATGCAAAATACAGAAAGAGAATTTCAGAACAGCACGTACAGTCTCATTGAATCGTCTTCCGAGACCGAAGGACAGCGGACACATGCGTTCCATCAAGAAGGTGACACGAAAGAAGTTGATATTTTCTTGGTCAACGAATATATCTACTGTAGTCTGCAAATACTTAGTCTACGACAGCGTAGATAATTATCATTGCTAACTTTGTTGATGAAAGCATAGTCAACATTAAAGCGGCCTGGTAAACCGAATCCCTTTTGGGCTGTGGAAGAAAAGACTCCAAATTCGCCTCCAGACTGTGGAACGTGAAATGTGAGTTCTCAATGTTTCATATAGACGTTGAACGAACAAAATACCTCATTTATTCCGGCGTAGATGATCTTTCCCTGTGCGATATTCGCCACGAGAGCAAGACCAGCAGAGAAGAAGCGCAAAAGCATTGTAGGTGAGTGACCTAAGAAGCCTTTAGTATCCCTCCTGCAAGCTTCTTGTATGATTTGTCGTGAACAAAAGAATCCTTAAAGAGCTTGAAAAATTGGAGCGTCCGTGAGCTATCTTTGGTACCGGAAATTTGTCGGCGAAGGCTGGTGAAAATTGCGGCCAGGAAGGCTTCCGTTTCCAGACTGGCTTTTGCTTCCCCACGCTACATGTATCATAAGACTCGCTCCAGCGCATACATTATCCGGGCGGCTCCCACCCCTGACATTCCTTCAAAGCCCTGAAAGTTTTACCACAGTTGAAGACCTCAATTTTGTTGACTGAGTTAAGTAACTCAATAGCTCATGTGGAAAGGCGGCCTTCACTGAAAGGCAAAAATGTATAATTACTGTTCTTGGTGTTTTTTCTCGCAGAAATCTGAGAAGCAAAAGAAAAGTAGCAAGATTCTGCAACGAAATTCTAGCCCAGTAAGTTCCTTTGCCACAGAACATCGATATGGGGTAACACGGAAAAAATCATCGTTTAATAAACGTGATCATGAAGGAGTCGCGACCTCAATAATCAGCTAAAATAAAACGGAAATACCCTTGCAACTGAGTGGACACTGTCAGAAATAGCGGTTCTAGGATGGACCTGGCCAGGAGGGGGGAAAAAGTTGGAATTGGTGTCCGTCGGGTGGTCTGGGACTATAACTTGGGAAGCTCCTCGGCTTAGATGCGGATATGCAAGTGGCAGCTTCTATGTCCGCGATGAAGCCTGAAGTTGGTCAGGAGACTCCGGAAGTTTAGCACGGGAGTTGGACGAGAGCCACGGTCCACGATGCACGTAGCACTTGCCACCACGTAGATGTATTTTAAGAGCACAAGTAACGGGTTGATCAAACACATTCCTGCCAAATAACGTGATTTCCAAGATAACCGCTGCTGCGGAGGACAATCGTCATGATATGACCCTCCTTGATGGGCTTTGCATCGTACATCATCTGCTGAAGGAAGATAGGATGTTCCGTAAATGTTAGTTGTCCTTGCACAAACTTCAAGTTCAACGAGTATCTGAAGTTTCGTTCAGGTAGCTATATCAATACGTGGATCGTAGTTAATATACTTCATGCCCTAGACCTGATATGAACATACTCAGAAACCAGTATCTTCATTACAAGGTATCGATTATACGAACAGGATCCTTAGGTCATTAGCATAGATCATAACAGAATAAAAATTAGAGTAATCGTAGACACTTTTAACTCGAGCGCAACTTCAACGTATAGTAGAGTCTAGAGACGAAGAGGTGAGTATACGCCAGAAGCAAAACGTAAGGATAGCTCACGTGATGCGGTAAATGATATTGATTGAGATAATGATGGCAGCCCATTTCCCGTACGAAATCGATCCAATCTCGAGGTAATTAAGTACGTCCTTGCCTGATACCGTGCAAGTCTCTGGCGTCGAAGATGGATAGGCGCAGGTGCAGGCTCCATTTACGATCGTTTTGCATTTGAAAGTCAGACCCCGGAAGTCAGACTATCCTCGCCGCAAGAATACATGAGATGAGAGTGACATATAGCAGAAGACAGCAGCTTACGTTCGTCAGCAGTTCAAATGCATACTTTTGGTAGTCCATATAGTGGAACGAAAAGAACCAAAAGCGAGGGAGAGACCGAGCCTTGATGCTATTAAGATGACGATAAGCGCTCAAAGCCTTTAACGTAGTAAGCAGCATAACTCACAAATAGCCTCCTACGCTCATCCAAAAACCGTTCACGCTAAAACCAATTCATAGTCAGCAACTATCCACAGAAAGCGACAAGGAAGAACGTACAAAGCACAAATAGCAAGAGCCGCAACGAATATGGGCAAAAGCGATGCTATCACCTGCACCTGACTCTCCGCTGTGAGAATAGCGAGGAACAGGAACGCAAGAAATCGGAAGAACGCGGTTCCCCCAGAATGAAGGCCCTAATATGAGGACGATGGCATTAGTACGAGAAGAGAACGGCATGGGCAAGACGCTCACGATGGCCCAGTAGCAGATAAGCGTGAAAATGAGGACGCAGAAGAAGAGGAATGGGATGTTAACGAGCGTGTTGGATAGGACGAACGGAAGCGTTGTATATAGCCCGTTCTTGCTCTCGCGATAATAGACGGCGCGTTCTTCCAGGACTGGAGTAGAAAGATGAGATGCAGTTCGTGTGGGATGGAAAGGAGATAATCACAGCCTGGGATACCGGCAACCGACATCTAGGGATTTGCGTTAGGCCTGCTGGATATGAGACACTGATGGTACTCACGAATGCAAGGAAAGCAACGCTGTAAAAGTGCACTGACAGCCGATCGTTGATAGTTGAGTCGGAGTCACCGAGGCGGATCCATATCGTGCTGCATGAGATTGATGGTGAGAAGGACCTAGCTTTGCGAGAGTGATGACTCACGCCAACATCAAGCCCATTCCTAGATTTCGTGGAAAATATCGTAAGCGATCGGGCTCTTCGGCTCAGAGAAGCAGGACTTACCAGCATACATTCCCGCCCTCACTCCATAAGCCAACAAGTTCCTCGAATAGTTCTGCACCGTTCTTTCTGAGAGCACCATCGTATTCCAGAACAACGTCCCTAACAACCCTGCCTTCCCATGCTGGGCACTCTGCTCTTGCTCGACCTCGTGCTCCGCCATGGTGGGCTTTTCATTCGATAGGGGGAAATGGTTCGCGGACTTGCCCACGGTGGAGAGGTAGAAGTCGCGGAACTCCTGCACAGTAGAAGTCGAGGCATCGTTCGGACCCGCAAAGTCGTTGTTGAGGAAATTCATGGCGTGCTCCGCAGGGGTGCTCTGTATTCCACAACGGTTAACACTACCAGAGTAGGACAAGGGAAAGTAACTTACGAAACGGCCAACTGGCTTGCCCCACCGCTCAAAGAACGTCTCGAGCTCGTCCACCCGGCCGGAGAAGCATACCCGCCCTTCAGAGAGGAACATGACATTGCTGAACTGTGCTAGAGTCTCGAGAGAGGGCTGATGGATGGTGGCAAGGACGATCATCCCTTCCGCGACGGCCAGAGTTCGGATGGCTGACATGACCTCGCGGGCAGAGGTGCTATCCAGCTGCAAATGGAAATCCGTTAAGTGCCGAGAAGGGACAAGGGAGAGTAGGGGTACGTACGCCCGACGTCACTTCATCCAGGAGAAGGATCCGGCTGGGGGTGGCGTGAACAGTCTGATGAGGATGAGGAGGGAATATCAACGTACGGGAAGGTGACCATGGCACAGGCAGCTGTTACTCGACGTTTTTGACCTTAATGAAGGTTTATGTCACTTTTGCGTCGTGAAATAGTAGTTACGCAAGCTTACCTCCTGAAATGCCTCTTGAAATAGGCGTCCCAATCCGTTGGTCGGCGCACGACTGCAGCCCGAGCGCAGTGAGGACGCGTTCCACTCGCTTTTTCACAAGCTTGCGGGAGAGGAGCGGCAGACTGCGAAGACAGTGCCCAGTTAGTACGATATAGCGGAAGGAAGAGGGCTTGTCGAATACGTACTGCAAACGTAACGCATATGTCACCGATTCACGCACAGTGAGCACCCCAAGCAACGCGTCCTCCTGCTCGACAAATGTCGAGATCTTGTGCATCGCCTTCGCTGTCAGCGGCCGGTCGTTCAGGCGGATCTAGGACGCACGTGAGGAAATCAGCGCTGATATTAGTGCCCATAGAGCACTCACTGTGGCGCCGTCCAACGCCGTTTTCCTGAAGGCCATGAGGTCCAGGAGCGTACTTTTGCCTTCGGAAGTTGTTAGTTACTGACGCCCCGCTTATTGTAGCTGAAGCACCGACGTACCTGCACCCGATGGTCCCTGCAGCAAGATTCTGCCATGGACGAGCAGCAGGTGACAGAGAATGAGTTGCACGCACCATGATAGCGAGCAGCTCGCCGGCTGTGACATCTACCGAAACATCATCTATGAGCTTCTTCGCCAGTCCACCCTTCGTCTTGACTTCGTAACTGAGTTGCTGGTAAGAGAGCATGGAACTGCTCGAGCCTGCCTGCTGGAGCATCAGGGATGAGGATTCTGTGTTGGACACCATAGCGGTGAACAAGCTGAACAAGGAGGACAGAGTGAGCAAGGAATGGGGATGGCCGAGGAGGTGTATCATGCTTACCTTTGTAGGTCCTTGGGGATCAGACCTGAGATGCCACATCCATGATATAGGTACGTACATACACCCATCCAAACGTCCTACTTTAGACGCCCATGGATCGAAGCTCCAACTATGGTCAAGTCACGGTACCCAAGTAGCGGGATGCTAAAATATGAGCCCTGCATGTTACCAATATTCGGAGATACGGAGTGCTGTGATAAATTTAGCCCAATATTGCATGTTCGCCTTGGGTAGTGGCAGCCTCTGTTACTGGCAGTATTCGAAGTCACTAGTGAAATTCTAGGCCATTTCGAGTCAGGTATACGCTGTGGCGAATGGAGCTGCATAGCCAACGGGCTGATCTTCTGAGACGAGCGCCGAAACTAGGAGTTATTTGATATTCCGCGCATCCGCGCAGGGGAACCCGGCCACATCCGTAGGCACATGCATGTCTTTACTCTTCCGGGACAGGAAACAGGCGAGGAACACACGTCGCCTGTGCGTCGTGCACGACTGATGGTACCTGTGAACGAACAGGATGATCGTTAGCTAAAGATAACTAAAACACGATATAAAAGAGTCCAGTACCCACATAAACTAAGTATACGGCAGCTTCTTTTCGATCTTTGACATAGTGCTCTCTTTCGTTCGGTTCGTCTCATCGTGAATATGCCTAACAATGTCCAAAATTACGGCGGCGCTTGTTAGTGTGCATTACGGATACTGAAGAGGCGGTGGAAGCTACGCCGCATCTAGTTTTAGTCACGGTGCTAGATAGATATCACTTTGTTCAATTGATTATTAACATAGCAAGGATATCAGCTGCAACGAACCTCACAGGGACTGCAGCTCCTATTCAAACGTTTATCATCCTTGGTGGTCGGACAGCGCCAGCGCGCCGGCAGATGCGGGAAGTTCCCAATTCGACAAGATTGATGATGCTTACTAATTAGATCTGCGTCGCTCGTTATTTTGACTTAGCAGCAGGTTAGAAGTTGGCGACATGGGGGCGGATGTGGCAGCCATACGTGTAGTCCGTGGGCGATCGGTGGTGCAAAACTCAAACCAAACACGTGGCTGTGGGCGTCAGGTGACAGATTGGGTGTTGTTTGTCAGATGCCTGTGTTACAAATAGCATGTGAAGTGCCTATTTCAGGTCATGTGGTGCAGGCAATTCCGAATGCAAGTTTTACCAAGTCCCGCATGTAGCCATTCCTGCGATCAAAAAATGTTGGAAAAGAAGCCTGAAATTATTACAGATCTATATTTTCTGTTTTGAGCTTCTGGCTATGTGGAGTTGTAGGGTGAGGCCGTTGCGAACGTGCCAAATATCGGTTTAGGAGAGTTACCCATAAGCCCGGCCTTATGTGAAGATTAAGTGGGACTTCATTGGGGCACGAATATAAAGCAGAAGCGACGATACCAGACATGTACTGCAGAGAGGAATTGAAAGGATTGAGCCGATCCTAATTTTTTGCTGGATGGATTGTATTCTAGTATTTAGGAATTCGGTGCTTCCTCCAGAAGCATGACTATGCTCAAATATCAGGACAGTGGGGTGTACATGGCACTTTCAATTGCGTCGTATAGTATCTCGGTGTCCGGTTGATATTATTTCCTCCCGTAATATTATCCATAGCCATCGAGTCACATAAGACCCTGAGAGATAGAGCACACTGTACAGCGCGATCATAGGTAGAATACGGCCGACATAGGGCTTATGCACCAACGGTCTAATACAACGACTTAAAAAATAAAATAAAAGATAGGGCAGACTTGTGAAACAGGTGGCTGTCGTTCATAATAGTAGAAAAGTGCTGTTCCAGCTTATTAGCTCCTGGGAAATGAAATGAGATTTACAAATAATTTATTGACCATAAGGGGGCAAAAAAAAATGCTGTAAACGGGAAGACATTATACAAATGGCATGAGAATTAAAATTCATAAGGTCTTATGAACCATAGCTCAAATGACATCCTTCTAAATTATCAGATATCATACAGACAAATGTCACGCGCCTTATAGCTCTTGGATGGCGGCATTATGGGAAGAACCAAGTACGCAGGGAGCGGTAACTGCGACCCAGATGAGTTGCGGGGGTGGTTCAAAGCGACGAAGCTTTGGATATGTTGGACGTGTTACTAGGTGAATGCTCGATGAATGAAAAATTTAATGGAAAGAAAATACTTGCATTTAAATTCGGGTCAATACCTAGGGTCTTCTTAGTTGTTTGGTCATAAGTAAGTTACTAAGTGATGTCAGTTAAAACGGGCCGGCCCAACCGAGGTAACAGAGGCGTTTCCAGACGTATACCATTTCAGGTATTGTTGGTACATATGAAGTTGATAGCTATCTCCCATATAGGGTCCAGCTCAAGCACGGTTTTACGTATATCGTACAGCCGCAGCTGCAGATGACCTTGTCGCACATGTAAGTACTTACGACAACATGATCAGACAAGTGAACTCGAATGATGGTCAAGATCATCTAAGGTCATATTTGCAAGTCAACATATCAAAGATGCGACAATAGGCTTGATAGATGAGTGCATTCGCATTTATAGAGGCTTTGATTAATGCCGTTCACACTTGAGGGTCGACGGGCTTACGGGATTGTCATGTGAAGGATAAAGACTGCTGTGCGAACTTGAAGAGATGGTGTCAGTTAAAAGCAGACTGATTGTTGAGGATTTGGCGAGTATTTTCGCTGGAACAGGAGAGGTGGGCCCTTTGCTTCTCTTCGACGGAGAAACTAAGAATCCACCGAAAACTTGAGTAATTCCACGCAGATTCTTCACAAATGACAGCCAAGAGTGAACAGATTCCCGTTGAAGCCGAGGGTCCCGAAGTGATCAGCCAAGAAAACGAACGGCATAGAAAGCAGTAGATTATCTTGAGCAGAGTAGCGTGGCGTGTAAATAAGTTAAATAGATAGTACCTTCTTTGCTTCGGCGTACGAGCCTCGTTTGTAAGCAAAGTGAAGTGATAGCGTAAGGTGAGGTAGGCCAATTGTCCTAGTAAACGAGATGAGCTAGATGAAAAGTCTTAACTTCGGGTATCGGAAATACAAAAAAATCAAATGCTGTGTGTAAGAAGATACTGAGCGCCAGCGCGAGTGAGCAAGGTAGAAGGGGATGTCTATCGCCGGACGAGCTTGAAGTAGAGGATGAGGGCGATGACGAGTATGAGGACCACGATGATGGCGCCAATGATAATGCGTTGCTTATACATCCTAGAGAGAATACAAGGTAAGCGTGAATCCAACCGAACGCTAGGAGACGCCACTAACTGCCTCATCATCCCCTTAATGGTACCCGATGCTCTATCTATATGGGTGTCTGCCGTATTGAGCTGTTCTTTGAATCAGCGCCACACCCAAACCCCGATATCCCCCCTGTACGCACCGTATTCCGTGCATTATCAATCTGTTCCCTTTGCCTCCTCAAATTGCTCAGAATATCCGCGCCCTGCTCTTCAGTCTCCAGTGCGATCCGCGTCGAATCTACTAGGCGTCGGCTGCCGTCGCCCAGGATTTCCGTACCCGCGAGCAGCCGTGTGCGGTCGCTATTCTCCCCGTACGGGTCGTCGGAGCCCGCAGTGCCCTTCTTGAAGCCCCCGAGTAAGTCAGCACGTGCAGCTTGGGAGTGTAGGTCCTTGGAGAGCTTCTTGTACTTCGTTAGGTCGGCCTTGACTTGCTTCAACCGGGCATTGTATTGCGACTTGATGGACTGCGGGATCCCTTGTATTTCGATCTCAAGTTGGGAGACCTACAAAGACGTATTCCATATCAGAATTCGGAATTATGTTCGACTAAAGCGCATACAATGTCATCCGCCTCGTCGAGCTCGATCTCCACCTTTCGTAACGCTGCCTTTCGCTGTTCTACCTTGCCTGTGAGCTGTTTCACAGCGCGAGTCGTGTGCAGAGGTACATACCGCCTCTCTGATCTTTTCCCTCGCCTTCTAGCTTGTCCCGTATGCTCTGAATGATATGGCGGAAGTCATGCTCGTAGGACTCGAACAGAGATGTGGGTGTGGAATCGGACATGGTAGCGGGAGGCCAGGGAACAGAAGATGGCGTCACACGGGAGGTGTGACAGTGACGCTGTGCTGTGGCGATGAGGCGGGCACGTGATGTTACAGTGTCGCTGGCGAGGCGGCCCGGACCAACAGGAACCAAAACGAACTTCAACCACACCGCAGCCTACGCCCTCGTACTATATAAACCTTCCTTACCATGGCTCACCCATGAGATTTTTCATCCAGCATCAAGTTATCTGAGACCCTTGTTTCCGCAAACGTTTAAGGACGAGAGCCGCAGCACTCTCAAGAGAGTGCTCTGAAGGTACTCTAGATGTTTTCTCTGGGATTGGACCCGGATGTAGGTATCATAAATTTACTGCAATCCGCAATTCTATGCTAAAGTTCGTATTGAATTGTCACGACGAAAAAACTTTCTTAGAAAATTTTCAGCTAACATACAGGTAGCCTCGGCGGTCCGTTATTCAGTCAATTGAGCCGTTTTTGCAGCTTTAGACCAGTGGAGCGGGCGTAAATAATATTCCAGAAAAACATTTTGCTGTAGAAAACCTCATGAGCCACTACACAAGTACTCATGGTGATATGTTACCTCTCATACAGACTAAATCGTTTCCGTTATGCATTTGAGCTAACATCATGTAGTCCAGACACTGTAAAATTCCTCACCGTGGAATTCAGTTCTCCGATCCTCAGTCACGAAATCCAAGATCCTGAAGCCTATTCTAGCTTATTGCTCTCTTGTCTTTCGAAACTGAGGAACACAAGAATTCCTTTAAAAGTCGGAGCCGGCGGCATAGGACGTGAGAATGGCTTCGTCATTCGAGCTTGATGGGTGCGAACACCTGATGCCGGAATCGGCATCCGGGCCCAGAAACTTTTACCAAGTGATGTCAGACTTGGACAACTTCATTATCCCGCCCCTACGCATTCTTAACCCTTACTACAATCTTCTCCACGCTACATCTTTGCGCTAACTCCCATCCTTGAGCGCGGAAACACATTTCTATATTTTAAATGACGAAATCGATGGATGGCAGCGTGAAATCGGCCGAAAGGTCTCCTGTGAACGGTCGCCCCCAGAACGCGAACAGCGAGCAAGAATCAAGCTCTCCTTCCACTTCTTCATATTCACGTACAAGCTTGAACTCGAGCGGTGGATACGAAGCATGGTGCCGCAGACTCAAGCTTCCCAGCTTCCTTCAGTTCATTCAGACGAATTGGATATGGTCGAAGCTCTACGCCGTTATTCGCTGTGCAGTGGTTGGATGGATTTCTGGTGTTCTGCTCGTCATATCATGGGTGGAGTTGCTTACGGGACAAGTACTATGCTTTCTCATTGTGCACGTTTCTAGGATTAGTGCATTCCCCTAGGCTAGTTTTATCATCCTTGTCAGTAAGCCGCCTTATCTTTCTATGGTTGGTATTGGCTAAAGATCATCCTTCATCGGTAGCTGCATTCCTATCGCCTCCAAGTGATCCTTTCCTCTTAGATGCTTGAGCGCGATATGCTGCTTATATTCTTTGTGATATCGGTGTGGGCGTGCGTACTTCTCTCTACTCCGTTTTTCGATGATCTAACATTTAGATTCATAAATGGACCTGTTTAGGACTTAAACTAGCAGATTTCGCACGGAGTTTTCCTGATCCATCTATAACGCTGTTCAAGCAGTTAGTGGGGACTATATTCGAACCAGCGGTACGTGGATTCCAAAAGCCAACTGTTGGATCTTGTAGCCCGCAGCCCACTGTTATCATTGCAATCTTCATCGGCCTTGGAAGTGGATTCTTTCTCTATATCATAGTACGCCAGGGACCTGGACCATATCTCTTCCCTTACGTTCTTGTATGCATATGCATCAGTATGTCCTACCTAGCTCCGATTCATTGCTTCGTTACTGACTATCATCTCAAAGATATAACTGCGGTTTTCCTCCTATATCTATTCTACAAGGTACATTAGTCGCTATTCTGAGAGTCGGACCCAGAATATGGACTATGTCCGTAGATGGATCAATCGATCGTCTTTCCTATAGTCTTGCACTCCGCTCTCACCCTCCTCGAGTCGATCCTTATCTTTTCTGCAGGTGTCTCAACAGAGTACACTTCTCGTCTTCAGGTGTTTCTCTCCCCTTTGATGAAAGCCATGGAATGCTTCTAAAGATGTCTCCCTTATCACTGATATTCGCATCTTTGGCGGCTTCTATCCGTGACATCGTCAGCCAGTGTGAGGCTTCCCTCACGTCTGTAGCTGTTACCTCGACTTCCGTGATTTCCAGAGGTTCGAAAGACGCATAGCTGGCCAGCCCAATGGACTCGGCCTCTACTTCACCCTGATTGACCCGACGTGTGAGCGGTTCTCCGCAACGCCAGCGCCGTCGCATCCTGGTATCCCACTACCTACATTGCCATCCACCCTTCTACCCTGGTCGCAGCATAATGTTGCGATACGCCGTAGACACTATTACTAGCTATATATTACATAATTAGCGTATATCACAATCCTGAGGTGACGGTCAAAGTTCTTCCAACTTTGACTGTCGACTCTCAGGTAAGACTCACTCTTGTCATTTACTCGCTACGAATACAACTTTGACCGTTGACTCTCAGTCTGCTGCACTTCCCTCCAATAGGTTAAGGGCCCCGTGGTGTTTGTGTGGACTTCATCCGAACCGATTTGTGCGTCAGGTTCATGCTCCCAAAGAGCACTTCAACCATGGTTGCCAATAACAGTGTGAAGAAGAACTTCGCAGACCTCTCCAGAAATCCAAGCAACTATACCCCATGGAGCGAGAACATGGAGTCCTACCTCAAGATTCGTTGTGAATGGCTTCCTGTTCTTGAAAGGGGGAGCTATCCTGAGCCAGAGTATGCAGACCCTGACCATCCTACAGGCCAGGAATGACTTGACCATAATGATTGGAAAGAGACAGTGGACTTCAGTGCTAGCACCATCTTCCTCTCCATTGATGATTCCCAAAAAGATCATGTTTGGGACTGCCAGAGTGACCCTGAGGAGATGTGGGACCGACTGAAGGAGTTACACCAGCAATGCAAGCCTGGCCTGCAATTCAATGCATATGAGGCCTTCTTCAGTATCCAATAGGAGGACAGCAAGAGCCTCACCAACCTCCTTGGGCACGTTTCACATGCAATGACACATATCAAGTCACTTTGCCCTGGTCTCCAGCAGCTCAACAAGGAGCTTCAATGTATGGTGCTCATCTGTGCTTTGCCTGTTGAGGAGTACAATGGCTTTGTTACATCACTATTCCTTCTTGATAAACTCACACTTGTCAGTCTTTGCT
>JASFDE010000164.1:0-32902 GCA_036937135.1 Nidula niveotomentosa | reverse complement strand
ACATTTGTACCTAGAACGCCAGTCTTGAGCTGGTCTTTTCTCCACTAGCAATATAGCATACTCTTACTCCCCCTTCCGCTCCTCCCTTTTCCTTTTGGGTGATTAGACGGCCTCGACATTGTACTATTGAGAGTATATTGTTTGTGTGCCTGACAATATGCATTATGAGAAAGTGTACTGCACTGCTGCCAACTTAATATAAGTCAGATAAGTCAGATATCCTTGATACATTACCATGGATTCCTCCCAACTCAACCTTAGCCTCTCGAGTTTAACCTCTTTCCTATTGTTGCAACATATATAATGCTCTCCTGGTCTGAATTCTCAAAAGCTCGGACTCGTACTAATAGTAAAGGAGTAACATTACTGCTAATTTAACAGATCCTAAAGACTTCAAAGACAAACCTGCCATTTCGCCGATGCCTGAACCTCATTATATGGCATTATACAATACTTGTATCTGTATTACCCACCCCACTACTGGCTACACCTGACATCGACCCCAACTGAATATCTTTAGATGTTGTAGACAATCTCTTGCTGAGCGTGGGCTTCCATGGTAGTGCTGGGAGAGTTGTTCCAGGTACCGCTAAATAAATAGGTATTAAAATTTGTTCCTGAGCAGTAGAAACACCTAGCGATGTAAGCTTACTCTGCTCATTTGCGTTGAGTTGGGCAGCGTTGGCATCAGGATCCTGGCTTTCATGTCCCAGGGCGAGGATGAAGTGAACAACTTCGTTGAGAGTACTGATGATCATGATCAGTGCCATAATCTGCCCAAAGGCCCATTGGTTCTCGCCCGGGGAGATGAGAGGTTTGTTATGCTTAACCTGAGCAGGATTGGTGAGTTAGGTAGAGCTTCGTATAAGGAAAATAGGCCACACGTAAAGCTCCAATATTACCACATCGTATACAGCTACCAATCTGTATGCATCAAATCAGAAAGAAATCGGAATTGAAATATGAAGTGAATGCAGTCTACTTACGTACTCCCTACCTGGAACGGTGCCGCACCTGCACACATAAACGGCGGTACACCAACGCCCAGCATCACCAGGACCCATACCAATATGGGAAATGCCAATATCACCGCGGTGATCCCTAACCCTGCCAACCAAAGTTTCGTCAACCACCCCACCGTCGCGCGCACAGGCTTGAAGAACACGAGGTATTTGATTGCGTTGTTGCAAGATTCTAGTCTAGGCAAGGGAGGACCGAACTGCGGAGCGGTGGCCCAGACATAGATTGCCCACCCGATGAACATCAACATGGTTAGGTAAGTGGTGAGCAGAGCAATTACAGCACGGAGGGATGTCCATCGGTACTGACCTGTGAAATTGGTGTTTAATTGCAAACACACTTTAATGAGGATAGAAGGTTGCTCACCGCTTGGGAAGAGATTGATACCGAGGAAGAAAAGGACATGAATGATGAATATTGCGTGGTAAAGTGATAGCTGTTGCTGTGCCGTCTGGATCACGGCCGTGATAAGCAAAGCAAGCCCGCTAACTCCAGCATTTGCAGTGAGCACCTCCCGCAGACGAGCGGTGAGAGGCAATTCGGGGATGAGCGACATTAGGATCGTCGTCGCATAGAGGTTAACACGGATCTGCAGGATGGAGTTTGGCATTGAATTAGCATGTCATACCACAGCGAAACGAGGAAAAGAAGCGGTCACGCACGCCTATACCAGAAACATCTGAGTTGGAAGCTATGCAACCCAAGTTCGACATGGTAACGTTATACAGTGATATGAAAAAATAGTACTTTTCAAGAAAGCTGAGAGCCTACAACGATGATGTTAATGCAAAATTGAAAGCTGAGAAGTGGAAGTTCAGAGTGAAGAGGCGATAATACAGCACTTGTACCCACGAGAAGTTCACAGCACTTCGTCATTGCCAGCGAATTAGCTGTTGAGGCTAGGCGCTGGGGCGGTGTGTTGCCAGTTCTTGATGTATGCAATTACTGAAAGGAGGAATGCATAAATAGTGGATTACCACCGCACAGGTCTCTCATCGCTACATGATTTCCTCTTATCTCAGTGTCCTTTTGTCGTCGAAAATATTTCAATAGCCAACGGGGAGAAGATTGCGTTGACGATCGTGTAGCCGTAGGTAAGACTTTGAGAGGCAGCACCGGGCTGCAGATACTTAGCCTCTGGAAAGAGAAGGATATAGATCTTAGAATAGAGGTAACAGGAGTTCCTAGCCAAAGACGACGGCGAGTGGGATGACGGCAATGTTGAAGAAGCCTAAGCGGTGCCATGTATGTCCCGGCAGCCGCGCGGTTACCAAATGCGATGATGCGGTGGTAGGTGGAGCGGCTTGGCTGTCTTCATATTCGAACTTTGCAATATCTTGCGTCAAGCTGGCAATCCCCAGTTTCACAGCCAACGTCACCTCGCTCCCTTTTCCCGGTGTAAATTACCTGGTTCAGCTAAGCAAGCCTTCTAGTTTTATTTATGATATTGTTTATATGAATACGATCGTGTAGATTATCGTGATGCACCAGCCTCGACAACCTGTCGATTTTGTGATTCACATGAGTCTATAAGTCAATTTATCTCAATTTGTGTTCTAGTTTTCTAAATCTCACTGGCTATTATATCTTCATTTATCTGAGAACATTCATAGTGGCTGAAAACGGCATCAAGATACCCATCCTCCTGAGAGCACAAATGGCGCCAGTTTTCGCAAGCGGTAGACTTAAAGTTGATCAAAATAAGGTAGTAAATTTCCAAGTTTATTCTATGTAGGCGTACCCCGCACTACCCTTCTTTCACCCTCAACCACCGTGGACTCCAGGGCACTGTCCCTTCTCTTGTCTTGCCTCGTTTTGATCTCAGCTGCTCAGGTAAGTAGATAATTAGCAAAGAACGAGATATGAGTGAGAGTAATACAAGTAGCTAACGAAGATGACCTTCCAACTTTTACCATAGCAATATACACGTACACTACATCAAATATCTACAATATCATAACCACTGGAGAACTTTAATGCATTATTGCAACGAGTGTATTCCGGTGGACGCAAGTACCTTTTATTTCTTCGCATCAGGCCTGGCTAATTCTTGCCTACTCTACCTCCCCTAAGAACCGTGACCAGGACCGCTTGTTGATGAACTTCACTTAGCACTCATTCTATTGACCAGAAGTACTCAATAGGGAGAGAGGAGAAAGAGTGCAGATTCATTAGTGAACCATGTTTTTGAATTTCTACTAGGATGCATATGCCTCAGTATCAAGAGCACGATAAATTGTATATCATGATACATATGGATTTCGAGTGCAGCGTAACTTCATAGTGAATGATCAAACTTCGAGGCTCGGGCTCCATATTCACATTTCTGATTAAGTTATGAAGCCTAGCTATCCCCGTCAGTGGTGTAAGTACATAATGATATAGTGATGTACAAAGTCATTTGTGCTCTCAAACCACGGGCACAGTGTAGAGAGAGATTGGTGAACAGTCAGATGGCCCATCACTGGGCGAGATCTTGTACCAAACCTACAACGAAAAATGCAGTGTCAGACCCCATCCGCAGGCGACTACTTTAAGACTTACGACTTGGTTACTTCCACAAGCGTAGAATCCACCAACATAGTTAAACACCAGCTGCGCTCCCAGTTGGCTGTTTTCGGTATTTGATTGAATCCCGAACGTCGAAAACCGTGCACACTTGTTCGAGCTGGAGCTGACTGTGAAACCCAGAGAGCCATATGTGGAACATCCAGTGGCACCCAAGACAGAATTGATTAACGCCCTCGTCGTGAATGTGGAAGAAGGCGTAGCAGCGGCCGTGAGTGTTCCTTGATAGAAGTAGAATTTCCCTATGGCCTCGGTTCCTGTAAGCGTTCCGTCCATGTGCAATGGCTGAAGTGAAGTCAGACTCAGTAATATTGAGACCATAAGATATGAGTTGAAACATTCACAAGCAAATTTGCAGAAGAACTCGATGAACTGGCGACGAGGTAGAACTCTGGGGTATCTGCACCAGGTGGAACTATGGAGGATACGAGTGCTGGCGCAGAAGAAAGAAGAGCGAAGCAAACAGAGACGAGGATGTTCTTCATTGTTATGATATAGGAAAGATGTTGTCAATGCTGATGTTCTCTCGCCCCGAAAAGCGCTTTTATATCCTCGAGGCCCATCTATTTGAAGGAATCGGAGACCTCTCACCGCGCTGAGAGCATAGTGCAAAGAATCTTGACAGCCATTCATTCTACACATTACGCAGAGATGTATACTAGTCTCATTTGAGCGCTTGTGGTTTCCTTGGCATCGCAACATCGGTGCGGCTTTCAGTAAAGCGATTCTGGAGGAATCCAGTTTGACACCGTCTCCGGCGGTCGTGAAGTTGGATGGAAGACGGATTGAGGGGTATATATATGTACATAAAGGTCCTGGATGGTGCACGCGTGTAGTAAGGAGCACCCACGTTAAGGGTTGGATTTGACAAGGCAAATCGAGGTGGAAACCAGTGTGGTGGAATTTCAAGTGGAATGATGATTCAGGATCCGACATAATGTCCACATGGTCAGGTGGACTCGATACAGTATCATTTCACCATTCGTGACCAGTCGCTGTCCAGCCGCCCTGGATGTCTATCAAAAGTAAGGGCGAACACTGTAAATTGCGTGCAGTGGAGATGCAGACGAAGAAAAATGAGATCCCTTGCAATTAAAAGAAGTACCGTTAATATGAATAACAGGCTGGAGCTTCCGTGTCAAACTGAAGTGTTTGAAAGTTATAGAATTATCGGTCATTGTTCATGACTGAAATTGAACTATGGATCTGGAGAATCTGGAGGTAAAATGACAGTGAACCCTTTCATAGATCTGGTACATTGGCCAGTGTCGTTCCGTATCTGCAGGTGACAAAAGATGAATCATTCTTCGAACACTGAATCATTGATAAAACTTAAACAGAACGAAGAAAGTGAAAGCTCACACGGGCAAAGACTTGAAAGGAAGGTATAAGGACGCTGCTGCAACCATAAAGCTAACTCGAGCCTGCATCTCCATCCGAATCAACGTCTCCGTCGTCGGTATCGTTTACCAATTCTCCAGGCCCGGGAAACCATCCCCACCTGCCAAGGTTGACGCGCATTTCTCCCGTACTACCTGTCGTAACTTCCACACCTTCTGCAGTAAGAGCGTCTCGCTGACGTCGAGCACCGTCGGTTCCGGGACCGCGAGATGATATTGTTCCGGATGCCCCAATAACGCGGTGCCATGGTACAGGTGGATTGGCCCCGGGTGACAAGAATTTCAGCGCTGTTTACAGTGAGAAATAGAATATTAAATAGAAGGATAGGCTGGATATGAAATGACCCACCTTGTCCTACATGGCGCGAATAGTTAGGCATACCAATAAGCTTCGCGATATGACCTAAGAAATTCATGAGACAGGAAACACCAGCGAGAAAACTGCTCCGATGCCACTGTACCGTAAGTTGTGACGCGAGCTATGGGAATGAGGCGAATTTTTTCGTAAACCTCAAATAAAAATTGAATAAAAATCAAACAGGGAAGATGATTTGAGACATTACTGCTGCGTGAAATTCTGCACTATCCATGAAATGTCCGCTGTAGCCTGCAAGCTGTATGAGCAAATTCTGTCAATCGTAGTCCTCCTTAGTGGCAAGTTGGAAGTGATTGAAAGTCGCTTTACATTGTTTAGAGTCGATAAGTATAACCCAAAAGGTACAGAAGCAGCGGAAAGTTATAGATGTATGCTGTAGAGCAACGGTAACTGTGGTATCACTCAGGAGATTGTCGCTGGGAGTACGGTAGACACTGGTAGTGGCAGTGATGCCACTGAAAAACGTTGGAGACGCGACCAGCGTGACCCGTGACCTAACAGGAATGACTGAACGTTGTTCTCCGACACCAGTATATTCTCGGACGAGTATGATTCGAAAATACTTCTACAAACTACACAAATCTGTGACTTTTTCTTGAGTGCACTTCACTCAAACACTTGTCAATCACTCTTGAAGATAACTGATGCATGCAGTATGAATCCTTACACCTACTTTGAAAATTATGATTATGTCCCAGCTCTCGCAGTGGAACTCCAATAAGCGGTGTCCCTTACCGCAATTTGCTTTTAATGATTAAATATAAAGAGCTGTTCACAAAGCGAACATTACACTACAAAATATCAATTCAGCAAGTAAAAAAGCTCTTCAAAATATTCTATACGTGTTTAATTTGACTTTGAATTGTTCAGCAACATCAGTGATTGCTCTCTCCGCAGCCAAAGCGTTTTGAACGTTCCAACCTTGTGTTGTTCTCAATCCCATCCAACATGTTTTTTCTAACACTGACCACCATTCATCAGCAAACGGATGTCCGGGAGAGCCTGCATATCCCCAAGGTTTTGCTGCTGGAGGCTGGACATAGGGGTTTAGTACCTCAACAAGCGTGGGATGTATTGGACCGGTGAAATGAACGACACTCGGATCGTCCATGTCTCGAAGTGGAATGTTGTCACGATCCGTAGAAGGGTATTTGGCGTAAGTGCCCAGTCCTTGAGCATTCCATTTGGGACTCAGAGCAGTCCACTGGGCGAAACATTTATTCAAGGCGTCTTGATCCCGGTATCTTGAATTCGTCAGCTTCCTTCCTACCTCATGGAGCTCGATATCATACGTGCGGATTTTAGTCAAGTCCATGAGCATTACCCCGGCGTTGAAGTATGCCTTTCGCTCGACTAAGTTAGGGCCCATCGGAAGGCCGATGTCTGGGACCGCTGCTAGAGGGTTTCCTCGAAGATCTGTATCCCACAGCTCTTTCAGACTGCACCGAACGAGAGTATCCGCATCAAGGTACAAAACCCGTTCTACTGGTAAAACCTTATGGATATCCAGCTTGGCCCATGTAGCCCCCTGCTCCTTCGCATAGCTTCCTTCTGGTAGCGCAAGAAATAATAGCGTAATATCTGTGCATGTTGGCAAAGACTGGCGCAGGCGTTCCTTATCTTCTGACGACAGACCGCAATCGACGACGTAGAATGAAATACGCCCTGGTGTGGTTTCGACAATACTCCGCATGACTACTGCAGCAGGCATAGCATACGAAGAATCTATCGTAAGAGCGATATGAATTCCATATCCGAGTGCCTCTTCGGAAGTTTCTCTATCCTGATCAGCTAATAGAAAGCCGATTCGCATTGCCGTCAACTTGCGCACAATTACCTGGTAGTGCGAAGGATCTGTGAGTGGCTCGTATTCCCCTTCATGAAGCTGCAGGAACGCGTCTATGCCTCGTTTGGGATGATGGATGCTCTCCTCAGGCTCCTTATTCCAGTGATAATCGTCATAGACGATTATCGCGCCCTGACGCGCGAGACGCCACGTCAATTCGGCATCTAAGAGCGTGTCGTCTGCCTCATGGGACCCGTCAACATAAATCCAGTCGAACCCCGGATTGGTCGATGTAGTTTCCTCCTCAAGGACCGTCATTAAAGCCGGTACACTAAACTGGCTCAATACTCGGTATTTCTTGCCTGTCAAGTTCAGGTTGTGAATGATTCTGTTGAATCTCTCCTGACCAGCCTTGGTGCGAAAGAGATCGAAATGATCGATGCAAATAATTTCACCTTTATCTTTGCAGAGATGGTTAAGGAGATAGATAGCAGAGCGCCCCTCCCATGACCCAATTTCAAGTACACGCGGGCAGTTGGAACCAACGAGCGGTAACAGAGAGGACCAATGTTCGATGTTATGGGAAAACCAGTCTTGTGTCTGTGTGAACTGGAATATAGGAGTTTCGCAAGGCATGGCGATTTCAGCGTGTGTGTGATGACCAGACGACTAACGTCAGGGCAAACGAAGGTGAGATGTCTCGTCTCAAATTGTTTCTCTATTATCCGCCTCATCCATCTTATAGGGTCAGCCTGATCCAGGAGTCAGCGAATAGGTTGAGAGTTTATCTTTCTACTGCCCTTCAGGTAAGCAGAAATTTCGCTATGAACTACACTTGTTCCATGAGGCCCTGCCTTCTCAATGCGCAGCTAGTGCTAAGTTCTGGCATCTTTTACTTCTATTCAATTGCCTTTTCTGTATCTTTTCATCTCTGTGGAGTTGAAGATATCTTTTGACTTCGATTTCCCCCTGTTTGTGCAAAACTTCAGAATGCGCAGCAAGCTCTAGCCATTCCGCAGGCACTGATTGGTCGGTAAATGCTTTGCCCAATGTCAGCTGCTCGCCGAGCGCTAGAATGTCTGCGGGCATCGAAGAGCTTGGCAGGCGGAGCATGCATCTATTTCTGATCGTCTTCCAATATCTGGCTTCTTCAAAGCTCTTCCATTGACAACAGCAGCTACTGCTCGGAGTTCAATTATGGCAACTTCTTAGCTTGAGAGCTATTTGTGCATATGGTGAGTCTATTTCTCTTCTGTCCCTCTCCACTCGGTCCATATCCATTATTATTATCTTTGGTTCGTTTCTTTTCCATAAGCTACAGCTTCCCAAATGATTTATCACATGGACGAGCGCAGCACGAATATTATTAGTCATTACGAACGCTGTAAAGAATGTTAACTGACAAACGTAACCGGTTGACCATTCCCATTAGTTTTGGATGGTTGGGTCTGGGAATACCTTCCCGTTTAAAATATCCTCTGACTTGGATAACTTATATGCAGGCATTATTATTTTTAATTCACTACAATGGCAAAACCCACGTCAATTTGTTTTATTTTACCTCTTGATCCAAGAGCAGTGAACCGTCGCAGTTTCCATGCTACTTCTGAGGATCCGTAGTCTTACATACTCGCAGGTTCTACAACACGGTTAACAACCTTCACCTGTGGTGATTTCTGGTTATTGCGACGAAACTTCCATCTTAATTCCATCTCAGTTTATCATTGTTGTAAAACGTCAGCAGGACTTCCACTATTATCATTTGGCTCAAAGATGACGATCTCTCATTCCATGCCGCCATTTCCGCAGTTATGCTTCAAAGAATACCTGCTGCTGCATTCTTCCCTTTCTTAATTAAGACTGGAAAAATTTCTGTGTTACAGGACCTATAAAAACGAGATCCTTATGAGTTCAGTTTGAAAATTATTCCCTTTATTATTTCCTGCCATGTATCTACACAGAAAGGACATCATTCTTATCACGGGAGGGCATGGTTTCATCGTAATGTCGTTTTTTTATTACAATTTTCACTATTAATGCTATCGCTCAATTTAGGGATCGCACCTCGCGCGGAAGCTATTCTCTACGGGCAAATATACTATACGTATTGTGGATACAGTCACGAATTCCCCGCTTGATGGTAAAACCTGCGATGAATTCGTGAATGGTAACCTCTGTGATCCAACTGTCTGTAAAATAGCACTTCAAGGGATCACTACCGTGTTCCATTTTGCTGCTACAATGGGTGGAATGGGAACCATTCATGGCGATAACGACTTTATTATCTATAAGGAGAACCATATGATGACGACAAATCTCTTGGAAGCTTCTGTTAAAGCAGAGATCAAAAGCTTTTTCTATGCTTCATCTGCGTGTGTTTACCCTGCCAAATTGCAGTGTGGCGATGTTTCCGAGGTGTCTCTACGCGAATCGGACGTATGGCAACATTCCCCACCTACACCACAGGGCTTATATGGTCTTGAAAAGCTCGCATCAGAAATTCTTATCTCCCAGTTCGCTTCGAAAATGGATATTCGCATTGCACGCTTTCATAACATATATGGACCAGGAGGTTCCTGGCGAGGTGGACGGGAGAAGGCACCAGCTGCTATGCTGCGAAAGGCAATAGCCGCCAAATTCTGCCAGGAGTCCACCCCCCAATTTGAGATATGGGGCGACGGAAGTCAACGCAGAAGCTTTTTATTCATCGACGATGCCATTGAGGGTATTCTCAAGCTGATGGAGTCATCGTATTCTTCCCCTGTCAACATTGGATCCGAAGAGGCAATTACTATCCAAGAACTTGCCAACATTTCTCTGGGCTACGCAGGGAGCCCTGCGGTTGAATTCTGTTATGACAGAGAGAAGCCACTTGGAGTGATATCCAGAAATTCAAACAATGATCTAGTCAAGCAGCAGATTAATTGGCAACCTGAAACTTCATTAGAAACTGGAATGTACCTCACTGGAGCATGGATAGAAGAAGAAGCTCGAAAACTCTTCTCCTCGAGAAACACCAACATTGTTCTACAGAATTTACACCATAGTGACGTCATTAACCTTGAATCAGAACGCGTAACATTTGCGATTCTTCTTCCAATCACCTCCCGAGGAGGAAGTTCTCCTGAGGAATGTTTATCGAATTTAGCCACTTTCACCGAGAGCCTTAAGGAGACCACTTGGCGTGACACCCACGCCCTAGGTTGTAGCTCTTACAAGGTGGTCATATATCTAGCACTCGACCATGACGATGCATTTTTGCTTGGTAGGGCGTCGAATATCAACAAAGCGGAGCAGTTAATTCGGGCTCAAGGAATTCTAGACGTCAAATCCCTCATATGTAACTATCCTCCTGGATCTGTTTGCTACCTCTGGAGAGATTGCGCAAAAAATGCATGGGAAGACAGGTGCGATTACATGGTATTAATGGGAGACGACGTGAAACTGCAAGATGAAGGGTGGATGAGATTAGCTCATGCACAATTTACCAAGCTTGCCTCCGAGCAAGGGGTTCCCTTTGGATTCGGATGTGTGGCTTTTACGGATGTCTCATTCCCGGGAATGCCAACCTTTCCTATTATCCATCGCACTCACCTCGATATTTTCAAAGGCAATGTGATTCCAAAAGCATTTGTCAACCAAGATGGCGATCCATTTTTATTCCAGCTGTATCGTCGTTGGAATTGCTCCCGGATATTTCCTTCAAGGATTACCAATCGTGTTGGTGGCGGAAACAAAGCTAGGTACATTAAACAGAGCGCAAAAGACTGGACTTTCCAGGTCTTGAGTGATGCAGTCGCTTGTGCAGAAAACTGGGTTAAAACTTGCCGTCCCGAGCTCCAGATCAAGGTTACCCTCGATATCGCTATTCCATGCTATCGTGTCGATCTTCATATCCTGGAAGTAATTCTTGCCTTAGAAGTGCCCGATACCCTCAGCACTATGTTTATCGTCATCGTCGACAATCCAATGTCCCCACATGCGCTTCACCTGCAACATAAGTATGGACATCGCGCCGATGTTCGCATTCGCGTGAACGAGGAGAACCTCGGAGCATCAGAATCACGCAATCGTGCAATGCAAGAATCATCCGCAGATTGGATCCACTTTCTAGATGATGATGTCGTTCCTGAGCGCAACCTTCTCTACGAGGCTGAGAAAATTATACGTGCTCATCCAAAGGCAGCTGGATTCGTCGGAATCTCAGCATTTCCACGCGCCGATACTGTGTTTACCACGGCGGTACATCTTGCCGGGGTAACGTACTTTTGGGACATTGCCAAGAAGATTCCAGATGATGTTCCCTGGGGCGTAACCGCTAACCTGATAGTACGTCGTAACATTAAAGATGAAGTCAAATTCGATCCTCGCTACCCGAAGACTGGAGGGGGAGAGGATATCGATTTCTGCCGCAGAAAACGCGATTACTTCATTCAGAATAAGCTTGAAGGATTTTATGCCGCTCCTAAAGTTGCAGTGACTCACCCTTGGTGGAACAAAGGAAAGCGCTCATACTGGAGATTTTACATGTGGTCAATCGGAGACGGCGCATTGATCAATCAATACCCTGAACTTTCATACCGTGATGCTATGCCGAACAGCGCAGAGATGATACTCCTTTGTGCTTTGGGCGTCATGGGTACCATCCAATTCGCCAAGTGGACAGCGCTAGCCTACATTGCCAAGGGATTCATCATGGTTGTATTGGCAAACGTCATTCATGACTTTTACAGGCATTTGTGGAGAAATCCGGAGCGCAGTCATGATATAAATTCTAGCATTAGTGGAGCATGGTGGCTTCTGGCAGTTTTCGAGAGTTCTTTCATTCGAATGTTCAGCGAGATCGGTCGGCTTCGTGGCATGATCGGGCGAGAGGAGTATCTTCTCATTGGAAAGAGATTCGATTGGTTCGCTGGACGCTCTGGACCGGGACCTGTTGAAGAAGAAATGATAAATAGCAAGCAAAGAGCTATGCTTGCCATCTTTCTGATGGGAATATCTACGATTTAGCAGTGTTATAGACAATATCAGACGCATTTGGACTCATTGTTATACTATACTTCAACTCAAATTCCAATTGACGAACACTTCGGGCAAAGGGTCTCCTAGATCCGCGTCTTTGTAATGCTGGCTTCCTATTTTTCTTTAAATCGGATGTTATTCTTATAGCGCTAATAATCGAGCTTATATATCGATAAATTAACGTAAAAGAAATGGATATAGAAAATTAAAATTTTCGAGGATTTGGTTTTTCGTTTGAACCAGTGATTGAACTGTGACACAATAACTTCAACTTCTTTAAGTTTAAGTGGGCCCTTTGTTTGGCATCCCCCCTGATATCAAATATGAGAAGGGCGTGTAAACACGAGGCGGCGCCCTTGTGTGCGGTTTACACTCCACAGCTTATAACATCGTTAGGAATTCTTCACTCTGAAAAATAAATTTAGTTGAAGCAGAGTCATTTCCAGGTTTCTTGGACCATCAATGCTTTGACAATGTTTGAACCTGCATTTTTCGGTAGTATTAAATCTGTTACGGGAGCCTACGGAGAGCATAAACTGCATTATGCTGTGCATGTTCCTCAAAAACAGCGAAAGCGATGCAATCCATGATTGGAAAGCCACCTCGTTCAAGCGCATAAAAGGCGTGTCTAGTTTTTCGACCCCTCATTACGCGTCCATTTTTATTTCGTCGCCTCATCGTTCTTTAAACTTGAACAACCCAGACCTCCCGCCCCTTCAAGCTAGAATATTAATTCGGCTTCTGCACCTTCGTCTTCTCCTTGAAAATGTCTCTATCGCAATTTACAAGCAACGGATATCGCATCCCTAAACCTATTATGCCTGCCTCAATTCCAAACTCGAGATCCCACTCAAGCCACAAGAAACCCCCAGGGCACATTCCTCGACCAGCCAATTCCTTCATCTTGTTTCGACGCAGCTGTTTTGCTCAGGGCATAACGGACAGCGGGCCAGAGGGGAATGGAACGATAGGTCACACCTGGAATTCTATGACTATTGAGCAGAAGGAACCGTGGATAAAGTTGGCGATACACGCGGAAAAAGTGCATAAAGAAAAATATCCTGGGTATCGGTTTAAGCCTGTGCATGCAAAGACGAAGTCCGATAAAACGAAGAGATCCAAGACAAGGCGGACTGGAAAATCCTGGGGCAAACCTGTTCAGAAGGAGCTGTCCTTCGTTCACATGCATGCCAATGTCCAGGGAACTACACTCGCTAATTCTGAGATCCCTTCAAGTTCGTATGCTTCTTCGACCTCTGACATCAGGACCAATCCGCTTCCTTTGGTGAATCTAGGACAAGACCACTTTTCTCACCAGGGATTGTCATCGACTGAGCCTTGGCAGCAATATACTCCTGGGGGCTGCAATGATTATCAGCTCGAACCTTTGTCGACTGACTCCCAACAGAAATATAGCTCTGCCTATTATAATTTCCGAGATTTTGTTGAGACACATAATGTCATGCACGGAAGTACATCAGCTTTGGCTGAAGCCTTGACTCCAAATTGGACCAGTTATCTGACTCCTAATAGTCCTCTATGCAAAGTGAAGGAGCAACTTGGTTCAAATGCACATGATTCTCTGCAGCAGGTCACACCATCTAATGGCGCATCTAATAGTGAAGATGTGAGTGAAGCGCTCCTGAAATATTGATTTTGTTTAATCATTCGTCTTTTTAGAACATAGCTCATGAGACCATGTATCCCGGATTCGATTTTCCTGAGAATCCGTTCTTGCTCAGCGAGTTCGAGGGGCTCATGTCTAACATTAACCTCTTGAAGATGCCTTCACCGTTGGCAAGTCATGGATTTGATCTATGGAATTTCGAGGGCCATGCTTATAATGCCCCTCAACAAGAAGATGGACTGCAACATTCACTCCAGCCTCCTTTTCCCGAGCCACACTTTAATTCAAGTTACTGATGGGCTGCAGCTAATTGTTAACTAAATGAGATGGACCACCTTTTACTAGGACATTTCATTGACAGTACATTATTAGATTCAGTCACAATTTTTCTCTTAGGTCATAGGAATATCTATTGGTATTTATAGCGTTCTTTACAACATGATCCATGCAAGAAATATGAATCACGTCCAAACTCCGGCCGCACATTGCTGATGTGTTGATGAAATTTGTCACAGAGCACTTGAAAGTTTTATTGACTGACCATAAGCATTCTAAGCTGCGATACTTGGGCTAGAGCGGTTCATCTCTACGAGGTTGGATTGCAATTTCATAAACAGACAGATGACGAGATGAACTGATCGCCTGGCTCCTGCTTTTGACAAGACTGAAGCCACGTACTACTCAGATATCACGGCCATCTCCTGGTGATAAATGCCTTGCTGCTCTTCACAGCTTAGCATGTCTAGATGATTGGTCATGATAAAAAGCCCGAGAGTAACAAATATCATGCACCAAGCCTCATTGTCAAGTCGTTTCGTGGAGTACACCGTCAACCTGAGAAGATGTAAAATGCTTACAGAATTTCAACAGCAATGGCACGAGGTATCTGGGAGCGATCGTACCGTCTAAGACTGCTCCACGAACCACGATCTCCAGCGCTTCAAATCGACGGGGGGCGTTTATCTGACGGAACATGTTCTTTGCATCAAGTGACAGGAGCTATCAATAGACGTAAGTAGTGATAGACTTCGATTTGACTTGGACGCGTGCAGGACGCGTGTAGATGCTGTGAAGGCATTGAATGAACTCGAGCACGTGGAGTGGAGTATTTAGTTGTGGCGAGAAACTGGCTGCCGTGAGCTGGGGCTTGGAAGATCGTTGGAACGGGCAAGTAGGTGGCGCTGGTCGTTGAGATGGGAAACACGAAGTTCGAACCAAGAAGGCCGGGAGAGTTATTTTGTGGATGCAGGTGGGAATCTTACTGCTGAAGGTGAAACATCGGTTCTATTTAGGTTCTGTCGAGTAGTCTAGTCTGATCAGCTGAACGTATGAGTATTGGTTTTTGGCTTTCGAAGAGGTGATGCATGGTGATATTCTTTAAACAGCGACGGAGGCTGGGAGGCATGCGATGAGTGATTAAGCAATCGGACTACCCTTACAAGTCCTTGGACCGCACTGAACAAATAAAGCCTGTTCTGGAGTTAATAAGAGCCCGTCATCTTGGGAAGTAAAGCTGCGAGCGAATAATTACAAGAGAGAAGGGCTGAGCACGCACTGGATCTTGTCCTTTCCAAGCAGAAACCCGCCTTGAGGATGGAAGTAAATCTCATGCTGACCATGAATATCGAGCTCACCGTTCGTAAAAATGCATCTCCATAATGCCGCTGAACGCCAGCTAGTAATTTAAAGGAAAGTGCCATTCAACCCCGTTTTTTTCTAGCATCGGGGTTGGATATTGCGAATTGAATGGACTAGACTGGTGTAAAGACGTTTCTCGTAGGTAATTAACAAGACTTGATCCGAAGCGAATAGCAGCCGCCTTCGAAAATGCCGGCATGCGGAACCGGGAGGAGCAGCTCTCAGGTCTTATTGGCTGACGTGTTGGAGGAGTTCCCATGCATGAGCTAGAGATGCAGCTCGGTGCAGAATGGAAAGGCTCGAGCTGTGGAGTCGACGGTTCACCGCAAAATGCCATTGCAGGGCCCAAATATCGAATAGAAAAAGGCGCAACATGCCGAGGTGGCGAATATCTGAAAGTCCGCTTGGACTTTTGTTGCAAAACATTTCAAGGCACGACTCCAGATATTCTAGCTAAATTTATGAAGGGTCAGTGTCTATTACAGAGGTGTTAGGGGCCAACAGTGAATCCTCGAGAGTTCGAGGGAGTATACGTGCTATACAAATCTAGAATCTCAGAAGAGCGTGACACGGGCCACCGTGGGCCTGGGAAGCGGAACATGTAGGCTGGACACGGATGTCCTGCTGATTAGATATTGAGAGTGGTTACAAGAAAAGAAACGCGCCGTGTACCGGATTCGGGTGTGAGGCTCTCTGGGTTCTGGGAAGAATGCTCCGTAGGCATGAGAGACGGAATGGACAGGGAGGTTAAAAACGGCTCTCTGAGGAATAATGCCTTAAACTTGAGGTGACGTGCGGAGAGATTTTGAGCATCCTGAACAGGTTGGAAGATGGGTGGTTTGGACGTTGAAAAGCGTTTTACAGTGAATTAAAATTCAACAATGCCCAAAAAGCTAAGACGATAAATTTCATTGTCCCGGCACTGTTGGAGGAAGAAATTGAACTTGAATTGTTAAAGAGTTGTACCTGAACGGTAGGTCGTGAGCTTTGGGAACCTGATGAATCTTGCCTTGGAAGGCAAAGTTGATCATAGGTTATGCGCTGGAGGTGATGGCAAAAATGACAGATATTGATCGGTGACTGCAGAGGTGGGCCAGTGAATAGAATACGATGACGTAATGAGAGACTTGAAGATGAACGAGCGGGATGTTGACTGACTATCAATGTCGATGATTGATGGGCAGCTTGGAAGGTGGAAGACACAGCCGGTGCGCTGCCACACCGAGTCCCGAATGATAGGTCGACCCGCTCGGATAACGTTACGCGAGGCACACACGACGTGGTGATGACGTATGTGACTATTGTAGGCGCAAAGGCGGCGCTTTGTCACTGAGCTGAACGACGGCGAGGAATGCAACTGAGAGGTGGTGGTCAGCGGCAACGGTGGGGCGACGAAGAACTCCGGCTGACCGATCTCCCGTCCCCTCCTGCTCATCTGACTCGCGATGCAATTTGCAATTTTGCACGGTGCAATGTGATTCACCCCATGCCGAACTGAGCCAGTTCGCGTGCAATTGCATAAGGTTAGGTTTACGGTGGCCTCGTGGTGCGTCTCTTCTGTGATCCTCAATCTCAGCACCATAACCGTCCCCCATCCTCTCCTTTCCCCTGTCTCCCCTCCTCCCTTCGTCAACACACTACAGCATTAGGAAAACGGCCACGGACACAGACACGGACACGCAGGACACGATGGCAAGCAATGGCGCACCGGAGGACCCCTTCCGCGCGCACCTCGTCGCCCTGCTCAGCATCTACGAGCTGGGCCCACACACGGGCGCGCCGATCCCGCGATACGACGGCCCAGCAGACTGGCAGACGGAGACGGTGCTGCGGAGCCTGGCCGCGGTGGCGAGGAGGATGTGGGCTGCCGAGGCGGCAGTAGAGGAGATGAGGAGAAGGGAGGATTTACTGGACTGGCGGGGGCCGCCGCAGGTGCAGGATCAAGGCACCAATGGAGGCACGGAGGAGGAGCACAGTGAGGATGTGACGACGCCGCAGCAGAGCCGGTCTACGTCGTCCAATGGGCAGAATGGGACTAGTACAGGTGGCGGAGGGACTGGGGCAGCAGCGAGGATGACAATCTCGCTCGACGGGCTGCAGTCCTCCATCGACCCGTCCAAGATGTTCTCCCGCGCTTACGGATCCATGCGCGCACAGGCCGCCGCCGCCGCGTATGCCGCGCAGCACCTCAACGCCTCGGACCCCTCCGCTACCAACACCAACAACGGCTTCTCCAGCAACGGCACCTCGACCTCGGCACCTCCCACATCGCACGCCTCCTGCCCCACCTGCGGGAAACCCGTCTCGGACCCCCTCCTCATGCCCTCCCTGTATCCGTACACGCCCTCCTCCCCGTCCTTGTCCTCGAGCACAGACACATCCCCCTTGGTGGTCCCGATGGGGCCTTTGGCCGCCGCGGCCTTCGAGTCGGGCATGTCCGCCGTCGAGGAATTGAAATTGCTCAAGGCCCAGGTGCAGGATGTCGCCCGGGTGTGTAATGCCGTTGCAAGGGGCGATTTGAGCCAGAAGATCACAGTGCCGGTGCAGGGGGTGGTGATGGTGCAGCTGAAGGATGTTATTAACGGCATGGTGAGTCTCTCTTTCAAGCTTTTTTTGTTTTGTTTTTTAGAGGGGGGTGAATAAGAGATGGATGAATACTGATGGATTTGAATTGGATAGGTAGACAAACTCGGACAGTTCGCAAAGGAGGTGACCAGGGTATCGCAAGAGGTCGGCACGGAAGGGTGAGTGTTTTATTTCACATCTTTTTCTTTCTTTCTGCGTTCTTTGCATTCTTTCGTTTGTTGCTTGTGCATTTGCAATTTTGCTTGCGATTGCGTTCGTTTATGTTTCTATGGGTCTTTTTGGCTGTTGCTTTCGGCCTTTCTCTTGTTGCTTCTCTGCTACCGGTTTCGTTCTTTCTCCGTCCTTGCATTCGATCTTCCTTCCCGTTTTCCTACTTCTCTCGTTCATGCTCTCGCTCTTTCTCTCGCCCCTTCTCTCTTATTTTATCCATCCATGCATTCCTCAATCATCTCTCGTACTTCCCTATCACTTCTTTACTTTCCCTCTTCTCTCCCATTTATCCACGTGGCTGGTGCTGCTCCAGCTGGATATATCGATCCCTGCCTTTTTGCACCTCACACTTGCTAGCTAGTCGTGGCAGCGCACATCTATGTTGCTCGCGATAATGCAGTTCTTTCTTCTGCGACCGGCCCGCTTTCCTGCTATTCGCAGCATCGCGTTGAGTTTGTTGTTTGCGATAGCATGGTTCTTTCCTTTTCGGCCAGCCTGCTCGTACTCCCCTGTTATTGCGGCAGCGCACATTCATGCTGTACGCGATAGTACAGCGACTTTCCTACCTCGGCAGCAGCTCTTTGGTCATTTGTGACAGCGTATATCCACACTTTTCGCGATGTCTCACCTGCCTGCTACTTGTGCCAGCATCTCCTCGCTGTCCGTGATAGCGGCTCCCTCTTGGTTGTTGTCACAGCGCACTTCTTTGCTGTTCGGGATACCCTACTTCATGGCCCCCTTGCGGTAGTGGTGTTCCTTTCCTCTTACTTTTCGTCCCAGCACCCTCTTCACTTCTACT
This sequence comes from Nidula niveotomentosa, assembly GCA_036937135.1. Lineage (NCBI taxonomy): Eukaryota > Fungi > Basidiomycota > Agaricomycetes > Agaricales > Nidulariaceae > Nidula > Nidula niveotomentosa. The sequence continues at coordinate 13,870 of JASFDE010000164.1, read as the reverse complement.
TGATAGCGGCCTTTTCGCATGTTGATTTAGTGGCCTTTGTGTCCCTTTTCGATATTGCTTTTCGCTGGTGCTCTTGGGCAACAGCGTACTTTTCACTCGTGTCCTGGACTACGTCTTTGGCGTTTTTTTTTTCTCGACCGCCGTCACTTTCCTCCCTTTGTTCTTTTCTACTTAAAATGTAAGGTGCCCATAATGCGCGACGGCGGCGTTTTCGCCCATCCAAGATGGGTAGCCTTACGTTTCTTTCGCGATAGCGGTGTATCTTCCTGACTCCTGGCATGTGTACTCCCACTTTGCCATTCCTTTCTCTACTGGCGCGGAATGTGACTGCCCACGGCTTCTCGTATGTGCTGCTAGCACCGTTCATTTGCTTTCTGTGGGTTTTCGTTTGACTCTGAACGGGCTTTGGGCTTTTTTTCTTTCGCTTTCGTCTTACTCCGATCGCCAGTGGCACTGCAATGAGGCAGTCCTGGTTTGTGTCGTGCTTGTTGATGAATGCGATGTGCTTCTTATTCTTTATGCTTTACTTTGTACTGCTTCTCTTCCGCTGTTCGTTGGGCACCTGGTCAACTTTTTCCGTATGTTCTTTCTTCTTTTCACTTTTCGCTTCCCTCCGGGCGCGTAGTTACGCGGTCCACCTAGTAGGTGGGATCTGCGCATGCCACGCCACGCCGCATGGCGCTGCAGATCCTCTTATCTACACTGAACGGACTGGTATGTGCTATTCGGATGAGCCCACAACCGAACCGACATGCCCGCTGGGTCATTCGTCCTGTTCTGCATTTTCTCTTTGTCTTTCAATTTCTTGTGTTTATTTTCTTCACCATCCAGATTCATCTTCTCTCCTCTTCCTTTTTTCCCTCCTCTCCTTCTCTTCCCAACCTTTGTAAACAACACGTACTAACATGCCCTCTGTCCCTTACCCCCCTCCTTCCCCATTTTACTAGCAAACTCGGCGGGCAGGCACTTGTTCTCGACGTCGAAGGCACGTGGCGCGAGCTCACTGGTGTGGTTAACAAGTTGGCGGCGAATTTGACGTCTCAGGTGGGTACTTTATGCATGTGTTTGTGGGTGCTTCTGTGGGAAGTTGGGATAGTTGTTTTGCACGATGGATAGTTGGATATGCTTGGGTTGGGGTGCTGGATGTCGATGACTGGTACGAGAGCCACCAGATGCTGGTTGGGCGGATTGACATCTAGCATATGAAAAGACCGCTGGGGGTGCAGAAGATGGACGACCCGCTTGTCTGTGACCTGAAGATTCATCCGACCTTCGATCCCAACCTTTTCATCACGTTTCGAGTGGTTTTTCTTTTATACTTCGAGGGAGTTCACGGGGTTTTGTTTTTCTACGTTGATTGCCATTGTCGCTGGCGCGATGGGCTCGGTTAGCGTACATTCTGAAATCGGCACTGATAACCATCCGTTCACATTTTCTTTCCTTCCCTCGTTTTTTCTCATTTCTTGAACATGCACTGATGTTCTTTTACTCTCCTGTAGGTCCGGTCTATAGCACAAGTCACTAAAGCGGTCGCCTTGGGCGACCTCAGCAAACAGATCGAGGTCGACGCAAAGGGCGAAATACTGGATCTGAAGAACACGGTGAATGGCATGGTTGTTAGGTGAGTTATGATCTTTTGTTATTGTGAAGATGGGTTTATCCCTAGAGTGGTGCTTTTGGATGCGAGGACCCCCCTTTGGTGGTCGTTCTTCACCTTCTGGTGTCGTGGTATGGATAGATCGAGAACTCATCACTGCGCACCAGATTACGGGCCCTAGCGGCGGAAGTTACTCGCGTCACTCTCGAAGTCGGATCTCAAGGAAAACTTGGTGGACAGGCTCACGTACCGGATGTAGAAGGGGTGTGGTTCGAATTGGTTAGAAATGTATGACATCATCTTCCCTTTGCTTCATACCCTCGCCTCTACTGGTACTCATGCACATGAACATAGGTCAACAGAATGTGCTCCTCGCTCACGGACCAAGTGCGCTCCATCGCGGTGGTCACCACTGCCGTCGCCCGTGGTGACTTGACGCAGAAGATTGAGATCCAGGTAGAGGGGGAGATGGCGACGTTGAAGAGTGAGTTTTGGACGTTATGGGAAAGACAAGGCTGACCTATCATCCCTGCACCGCAGGCACCGTCAACTCCATGGTGGACCAGTTGTCCGCGTTCGCGTCTGAGGTGACGCGAGTGGCGCTTGAAGTTGGAACGCAGGGTATCTTGGGTGGTCAGGCTCGCGTGGAGGGTGTGCAGGGAACATGGGCCGATTTGACTCGCAATGTCAACGTAAGTTTTACTATCTTTCAGATTCTTCTTTCCATTCTGGTCATCTAATACGTTCAATTCACGCAGAAAATGGCTTCCAACCTCACCGATCAAGTGCGCTCCATATCCGAGGTCACCAAGGCCGTCGCGCTCGGCGACCTCAGCAAGATGGTCAACGTTGATGTGCAGGGAGAGATGCTCGACTTGAAGTTGACCGTCAACTCTATGGTGGCACAGCTCAGCACGCTCGCGAACGAGGTGACGCGTGTCAGTTTGGAGGTCGGAACGGAGGGTATCTTGGGTGGCCAGGCATCGGTCCCTGACGTGCAGGGCATGTGGAAGGTATGACGTTCCCTCCACTCTCGTGTTGAGAGACTCGGCTGATAGGACGATTACAGGTCTTGACGGACAACGTCAACCTGATGGCCATGAACCTCACCAACCAAGTGCGATCCATTGCCCAGGTGACCAAGGCCGTTGCAGGCGGTGACTTGACAAAGAAGATTGAGGTGGACGTGAGGGGTGAGATCCTCGAATTGAAGGAGACTGTCAATGGGATGACAGAGTCCCTCAGCGTGTTCGCCGATGAGGTGACGAGGGTCGCCAGGGAAGTCGGCACTGAGGGTCGCTTGGGCGGGCAGGCGCGTGTGACGAATGTGGGTGGAACATGGAAGGACTTAACTGATAATGTCAACGTCATGGCGAACAACGTAGGTGCTTACTCCTTCGCTTTGAAGTAATTGTGCTAATGAGATTCGTTTAGTTGACGCTGCAAGTGCGAACTATCGCAGTCGCTACGGTAAGCTCTTACGCTACAGCTATAACTAATGATTCAAGCTGATAGCATCCATTCAGACTGCTGTCGCTCGTGGTGACTTGACGCAAAAGATCACCGGTGTCTCCGTCTCAGGAGAGATGTTAAGCTTGGTCAACACCATCAACGACATGATTGACCAGTTGGCCATCTTTGCCGCTGAGGTGAAGAAGGTCGCTCGCGAGGTCGGCACGGAAGGAAAGCTCGGTGTCCAGGCCGAGGTCGGCAATGTGCAGGGTATCTGGCAGGAAATTACGTGCGTATCTAGATCTCTTCCATTATTCAGCTACTCACTTATCCAACTTGATACAGATTGTCTGTGAACACTATGGCCGGCAACTTGACGACGCAGGTGCGCGGCTTCGCGCAGATTTCGGCAGCGGCTATGGACGGCGACTTCACACGCTTTATCACTGTTGAGGCGAGCGGTGAGATGGACTCTCTGAAGACTCAGATCAACCAAATGGTGTTCAATTTGCGGGACAGTATCCAGAAGAATACAGCGGCTAGGGAGGCGGCTGAGTTGGCGAATAGGAGTAAGAGCGAGTTCTTGGCTAACATGTCTCACGAGATTCGGTGGGTTCTTCCTTGGTTCTTTGGTTACCGAATACCATTTATTGATGGATATTGGTCGTGCAACAGAACACCAATGAATGGCATCATCGGTATGACGGAGTTGACGCTCGACAGCGATTTGAACCGATCGCAGAGAGAGAGCTTGCTCCTCGTTCACTCTTTGGCACGGTCACTGCTCCTTATCATTGATGACATCTTGGATATCTCTAAGAGTAAGATTAATCTTTTTCGCTCTCTTTGACATCGTGCCTTATAGATTACCGATAGTCGAAGCTGGCCGCATGACCATGGAGGCTGTATCCTACTCCCTCCGCCAGACGGTCTTCGGTATCCTCAAGACTCTCGTCGTTCGGGCTTCCCAGAACAACCTCGACCTCACCTATGACGTTGAGCCTGACATCCCGGACCAGCTCATTGGTGACTCTTTGCGTCTTCGCCAGGTCATCACCAACTTGGTTGGCAATGCTATCAAGTTTACCCCTTCGAAGGCGACTCGCAAGGGCCACGTCGCTCTCAGTTGTCGCCTACTGGCGCTCGACGACCAGAGCGTTACTTTGGAGTTCTGTGTAACGGATACTGGTATTGGTATCGCGAAGGACAAGTTGAACTTGATCTTTGATACCTTCTGTCAGGCAGACGGATCAACCACCAGAGTAAGTCCTCTGTTCTTGCACTTTAATGTTGCAGTCTTACAAATCTTCTATAGGAATATGGCGGTACGGGTCTTGGTCTTTCTATTTCCAAGCGTCTTGTGTCGCTCATGCAGGGCAACATGTGGGTGGAGAGTGAGGTGTCAAAAGGAAGCAAGTTCTTCTTCACCATTACGTCTCAAATCAGTCACAGCTCGATGGAGGCGACTCTTTCGAAAATGTCAGCATTCGCGAAGCGCACTATATTATTCATGGATACTTTGAGAGATACAACAGGTGTCGTCGAGCGGATAAGAGAGCTCGGCCTACGGCCATTTGTCGTACACGAGGTCAGCGAAGTGTCAGACAAGGACCGTTGTCCTCATATCGACACCATTGTTGTCGACTCTTTGAGCATCGTAAGCTACTTTTTCATGCCTGTGGATTCCGTTGATGATGACCTTATCTTTCTCCTTTCTAGACTGAATGCCTCCGTGAGTATGAGCACCTTCGCTATATTCCGATCGTGCTTCTTGGACCGTCGATGCCACGTCTGAACCGTAAGTTATGCTTGCTCTGCACTTACCGCATTATTGACAAGTACTCCTATTTTTAGTCAAATGGTGCCTGGATAACAGTATTAGTTCCCAAGTCACGACGCCCGTCACCGCTCAGGACTTGTCCTCTGCCCTCATCTCTGCGCTGGAGTCCAACACAGTGAGCCCCGTTTCGGCCCCTAACGACGTTACGTTCGACATTCTCCTCGCCGAGGACAACTTGGTCAACCAAAAACTGGCCGTGAAAATCCTCGAAAAGTACGGGCATACAGTGGAGATCGCCGAGAATGGAAGTTTGGCGGTGGATGCGTTCAAGTCAAGAGTTGCTCAAAATAAGCCATTCGATATTATTCTGGTATACCCCGTTCATCTTTATGATTGCTGCTCCGTTGCTCACCACTTATGTCTAGATGGACGTGTCGATGCCCTTCATGGGCGGCATGGAGGCCACCGAGTTGATCCGGTCATATGAAATGCACAAGGGACTGACGCCCATCCCTATCATCGCACTCACTGCCCATGCTAGTGGGTACCCACTTCCTTACTATCCCACTCATTGCCACTAACGATATCTCGTAGTGATTGGTGATCGAGAACGATGCTTGCAGGCTGGAATGGACGACCATATCACAAGTGCGTGTTCATATTATTTCCACTCTTTGAAATTCTCATAAAATCATATCAGAGCCCTTGCGACGTGCTGACTTGCTGAATGCTATCGTCAAGCTCGCGGGAGAACGCGCTGGTCAAAGACACCATCTAACACGTCGACCTCCTGCTATAACTCAGGCGTATCCGTAAACCTGGTTTGCCGTTTATATCTTGTCTGACGGCCGCGATACCCCTAGTTTTCTCCGCACACGAACATGAAGACGGAATGCATCCTGCTATGTTTTATATGCCAGTCCACCCTCGTACTCCTGTCACATAAATTTGTACTATCAGTGCTCACGTTTACATTTCGAAGGATATTTCAATACCTATCGATTCATCCTTCCCTCCTATCTCCTATCTTCCCTCTCCTTTCCGCTTCACGACCAGGTCCATACTTTGCTTGCTTACCCTTGTTATTGCCTTGACTCTTTGCATTTCCTATCCAATATTTTCCCTTTGTTACGATTCGTGTATCAATAATCCAACAATATTTCTTTCCTCTGATTTTAGACCGTGTAATGTCCCGATACGCAGTATCTGGAACGGGAATTGACCTCAGACCCAACCTTCTCCGGAACGAACCAGGCCGAACTACAAACTTCACGGTTAAGATCACTATCAGATATCTGTCAAGCGCTATTCCACCCTTTTGTCATTCATGTTATCAATCACGAGGACCTATGACGCACTTCAGGCTCCTGTTAACCTGGGATGTCGAAGACAGACCACGCTTGTGACTTGTAGGGCCGCGCACCGTAAATACGGGTGTCGCCAGGAACGAGTGAACTGATAGTATTAGGATCGTAAAAACAAGTTCTGCAGATTCTCCTCAACGTCTAGTTCAAGTCTAATAAATAACTTGTAGCGGATAGCTCATCATTGTGGCAAGGAGGCAAAAACGGGTTGCCGTAACCGTATGCGGTGCGGGGCACCGAATATGGGTAAATCTTGGACAAGATCAGCACTTTTTGGCAGATTTCCTCATCCAATGCAAATTCGATCAATTTTAGTCCAAGGGAATCTTGTTACTGACTCAATATCTGATCTTTATGACAGAATCCCAAGATTTGGTCCCACAAAACTCAGATTGGCTCTTTTATGCACGGATGTATATTACGGTACGTACGGCGCGCAGCCCTACCTGAGGCTGCTACCAGCAGGGGCTAGTGATTGATACATGATGGATGTATCGAGCGCTCAACCTCCTGACTCTCTACAGCCACTATTTGCTTAGGAAGCATACAGCTATAGCTCAGAACAGATGCAATATAACTCAAGTCTCATGAATTTCATATGATATAATGTCACACATCGAGTCAGCACTAGACAGAAAGTTATCGACTGACCATCCACATTATACTTCTAGTCGGCGGACTGACACGGCCGTGTTATCTAATCTATGGTATAATACTTCTTTATTCTTACTCCAGGGAATATCATCTAACAGTGTACTCCATCCGAGTGTTTAAATTTGAATGGTCCGAGCCATGGCCGTTTGAACAAATATTGACATCGCCTTTGCTTAAATTTGCTGAACTTTTGCCTCGTCGGAATAATAATTTACTATCTACTGAACAACCTGTTAAACTTTAACTGCAAATTTTCATGGAGCTCTGTATGCTAACCATTTGGAATTTTGGATGCCATAATTAATCGCTAAAGCTGCTAAACCCAGTGCGCGCTTTTCATTGATTTTTCGTGTTGTTCTTCTCTTCGCCGTCATGTGTGACGTAAGATTATGCAAAACTGTTTTCCAGGAAGCTTCGTATACACTAAAAACAAATACAGACAAATTCAAAGTTGTGCAAACGCTTGCAGCATGTCGAACTCGATTTCAACCACGAAGCATAGTATCGACAGCAAAGCGATTGGAGCACCATGCTTGCGAAATCCCAGCCGCAAGAATAGACGTTACGAAGAATTGGAATATCATCTGGTTAATTCGTTATGTTCTATGGCAATTTCGACCGTCAAATCACCGTCTACTTTTCGTCTACTATAGTACCACCACTGTGCTGGCATTTGAGAGATTTTAGAAGCGCCACGTGTCCCGGATAGTGCGTTTTGTATGCCCGGATAGTGCGTTTTGTACGACATGATGCACTATCACTTATGGGCCAAAAGTGTCATCAGAAAGGGCTTAACTAGTCTGACATGCTGGCAACGTACGTTGAGTTGACTTTCTTTCATGCCTTGAAATCAAGATAACCTGAACCTACTATGACTTAATATGAACCTAATAAATGATCTCTTCGTCAAGTATTACGGTCGCTTCAAGGTATATACTCCAGCGAACTTATTTGAATTATGCTCAGAAACTGGCAGCTGGGCAAACGTATATCAAGAAAACATCGGGGACTTATCTACCGAGCTATGTAGCTTAGGTAGTGGTGAGTAGACAAGTCTCCTACCTGGCTACTCGGCCTACATGGTACTACATAGCATTTGGTGTTTCCTGATGTAATGAAACCCTCATCGCCTCAGACTGCTGCGTAACATCAAGTGAACCCTAGTTCGTTGCTTTCATCGTGTTCATGAGAAAATATGCTGGCGATTGGTAAGATTATCGGTCCGTATACAAAAAATTACTAACTTACGTCTCATCCCCAGCGGTTTCGCCCACGACTGCGCCTGACACTGTCATCAGGGTCAGATCAGCTTCGCTTCTAACGTAATGTGTCCTTCATAGTTCAGCAGTGGCCGGATACTCGTGCCCACACCTCTTTCAACTAGACCTTGACGTTCATTCGTCTCGCTGCGCTTCGGCAGAATGTCGACTCCAATTTCCCACCTTCCTCATGATTTCCGGATTGGGCACCGGATACCCAGACTGCATCGGTCAGTGAGAGTCAATTTTGCGAGAGCATGCTCTTTCATGGGTACATGCGGAAGCGCATCTTGGGAGACCTTCTACACTTGGCTTAAATTTCTGTGTATGTTTCCTTTACAGGGCGTTTATTCTCCTTCGAACGGATGGCCGTGAACTCTCTTCTCGAACGTTCCCTTCATCCTTGACCCTCGTGTTCGAATTGAGCCCCAAAGCACGCAAAATATAGCTCACATTCAATTGCTCTTGAGAACATTTCTGAGGACCATTAGCATCCTGATCAGAAATGAAGCTGACTCATTTCATATTTAAAGGCGTTAAGAACGTTGACACCCCTCACCCTTCACTTCAGGCAAACGAAATGTGGGGTTCACGTACTTTGTGTTCTCTATCCTTAGCCATTGGAACTGGATTTGCAGCTGCCGCGCCTAGTGCACCAGGTTGGAACTTTGTTCAAAATGGAACCTCTGGAGTCTTGGCACTGGAAGCTATCGTTGTTTCTCCTACTCTCGCAATATTCTTTGACAGAGCGACCAATGATCCGCTTCAAATTAATGGACATCCGGCATGGGGTGCTCTATGGAATTTTGAAACCAATACTGCCACTGCACTCGACGTTCTTTCGGACAGTTTCTGTGCATCTGGCGGTTTTCTAAGCAACGGGACGATGGTAAAGAAATATTGCGCTTCCCACTCAAAAATAACTTACTTACATTTTATGATATTTTTAGGTCAGTGTTGGAGGGAATATTCCCGCCATCACAGCTGCTCAGGATGGTCGCATGGCCATACGCCTCTTCGAGCCGTGCGACAGTCCCAGTGGAGCCGGCTGTAAACTGTTCGAAGATCCCGAGAATTTGCACCTCGAGGAGACCAGATGGTATCCTTCTTCCGTACGAATCTTCGATGGCTCTTTGGTGCGCCTCCAACAGTTGTTGTTTGAACTATATATAATAGCTCATGTAAAATGAAGATGATCGTCGGTGGAATGCACGAGGATACGCCGTTCTACAATACAGATCCTGTCAATAGCTTCGAATTCTTCCCTCCTAAGGATGGAAGCGTCCCACGTCCTTCGGCGTTCCTCGAGCGCAGTCTGCCGGTGAACCTATTCCCTCGGTAAGTGTCACTTGTGTTAGTTTACATTATTTTTTTGCTTATTTCTCTTTTAGTGCATTTGCTTTGCCCGACGGGCGAGTCTTCATGGTAGCAAACAACCAGTCTATTATTTACGACATCGAGAAAAAAACCGAGACGATCCTCCCCGACATCCCCAACGGCGTCCGCGTAACGAACCCTTTCGATGGAACTGCCACCATGCTGCCACTCTCCCCGCCTGACTTCACTCCGGAGATCCTTGTTTGTGGTGGCTCCGCCTCTGACGACACCATCCCGGCACTGAATCTCTCGACGCAAGACCCCGCTTCGTCCCAGTGTAGCCGCATTACGCTCACGCCCGCAGGTATCAAAAAGGGATGGGAGGTCGAGCACATGCTGGAGGCACGCACGATGCCGGAGATGATCCTCCTCCCTAATGGACAGGTGCTTATCACCAACGGTGCTGGAACAGGATACGCTGCTGTCGCTTCGGTTGGAGACCTTGTTGGTAACTCGAATGCTGATCATCCTGTGTGAGTCTCTATTATTCTCTGATACTGGAGGTAATTACTGAGGCATCGAATTTAAGGCTCACACCTTCCTTGTACACACCCTCTGCCAAACTCGGTCAGCGAATCAGCAACAAGGGTTTGCCAACGTCAAACATTGCGCGCATGTACCATTCGTCAGCAAGTCTGACACCTATGGGGCAAGTTGTCTCATTCAATTGAAAATAATCGCGCCTACTTGCTGATCTCAAATATAGTAATATCCTCCTGGCTGGCTCAAACCCTAATGCCATGGTTGTGAACAACACTGCGTTCCCTACGTCAGTCCTTTTTCCTTAGCAGAAAAAGCCTTTAAAGCTGAAGATTATAATGCTTGTCTTCAGCGAATTCCGTGTCCAGTATTTGAACCCCCCTTTCATGTCCGTGGCGCGACCGGCTGTCGCTAACGTCCCGAGCAAGCTAGCTTTCAATAGCAAGTTTACCGTTAACGTCAACATTCCCTCCAATTTACAAGCCCAGACGATCCAAGGTCTGTTCTTTTAGTGTCTCGAGTATTCTGACCGATATTGACTACTGTTGATATTAGTTGCTCTTATGGACCTCGGATTCTCTTCCCATGCCTTCCACTCCAGCTCTCGATTGGTATTCATGGATGCACAACTTTCTCCGAACAGGAAGACACTGACGATCACGACTCCCCCGAATAACAGAGTCTTCCCTCCTGGACCGGGTACGTACTTCTGCTTCTCCGATATGAAAGGGACAGATATTTATTTTTGGCTTCATTTAGCTTTCATCTTCGTGACAATCGATGATGTCACCAGCACGGGAACGAGAGTTATGATGGGGACTGGGGCATCGCCGCCTGTACAAGACCAGGGTATTAAAATCTAGGCTAAATGTCCAAGATTGGTACCATTCGAAGGTGAAGGAGGATGCTAGGCGATTGCGAGATCAGAAGTGTTTTGTCTCGGACCATTTTGTTCTTCCCCAGCGAAGTGTTTGTTATTTCCTTCTATTCGTATTTAAGCATATTCCTCAGTTCAAGAAATGAAATGAAATCTGAAATGTTGGAAGCATTGATCAAGTCACTTACATCCATAATCACATTTACATACTGGGTTCTAATCTGACCGAGAGTTGAGATATTTAGGTATTTTTACAGCTCGACAATGAATTCTTAACAATTACGAAAGTCCATGGAGGCTTATCTTCTCAGTCGTCAAAGAACTTGACTTCGAATCCCTCAAACTTGACGTCCAATTTTTCCTTTTCCCGCCCTTCTCCCTCCGGAACAGTCGGACGGGCAGCGTATACACCCACTAACAGCCGCCTGTTGTCGTCTTCTTCCGGGCTCTCCAGGGTATCGTTTCTAAACCACCAAGTAATCTCTCGGATTCCAATCCCTTCCTCCGTCTCCGTGTCTACTAAGTTCACCCACAAGCTCGAAACTCTCTCGCCGTCCTTCACCTCCCGCACCACCTCGATCGTGACCTTCCCCCCAGCTGACTCGGGGAGCGGAACGAGCGACCAATCTCCCCATCTGCTGGCAGCGACAGTGCTGACAAACGGCTTTCCGTGCACGAACTCGATGCCCGTCTTTACGAATTTCTTGGTATCCTCGTCGGGGATAAAGAGCACAATTCCTCCCTGATCGTACAGGGTGTTCCAGTTCGCGCTGACGGTGACGCGAGCGGAGTGGAAGCGGTGGAGATCGATGGGCGTAGATATGAGGAGAGTCGGAGCGTTATCAACATCATGTGCGGGGGGCTTGCGCCAGAGGTCGGTTTTGGGGGGCGCGTGGATGACCTGCTCTGGGTAGCTGATTGTTGGCGGGCACTCAGCCAAAGGCGCCTGGGATATAGCGAGAGCAGAGGACCCGTAGTGAAGCTTAAGCTTGGGTACAGCAGCAGCGGACATGGTTATCAGTGAGAGAGATGATGTCGGGATGGTATTAAGAACGAATGACGGAGCTGCCAAGCTGCCTTTCGCGTTCGCTATCGATCGTACCGGCGGTCTCAGAGCGGTCCAATCACGGGCCGCGCTCCGTGAAATTCCATTCTTAGCCCTCAGGCCTCAACGCCAATGCCTTGGCATTTTGTCCATCGATTCATGAGAAGGTGGCCAGTTTCAGCTCAAAGGCTAGCGATGTCGATGTCATGTTCCGGCGCTAAATAGAGAACATTGGTTGTTCTCTACATTCTAAATACTGAAGAGTGAAAATGAGTCTTCGAATTAGACTCCAAAGCAGCAAAAACAGCTCTATTAATCTATTACACGCAGGATTATTATCCTGATTTTCAGCCATTGCATTTAAATTTCGCTAGAGCATATATGGGAATAAATAGTATAAAAACCATAAAGTCCACACGATTACAGTGAAAATATCGGCACTGTATCAGTTGCTCAGCGGATGCCTCTCGATTGACTGGCATAAATCGGGGGAGCAGATTTTAAAACCAATGTGAGGAGCATAAGTCATCGTCTATGTCTTATTTATTTTATATGTCTGTTAGGAAATACAGCCATGAAAACACCAATCACGTCGTCCCAATAGTGCATTGTACATGGTAATCCCTATGTACTATTTGTGCATGGTGTTAGAGCTAAAGGAACACCAAATTGCATGAAATTATTGTATAATGGTTCTTATCGATATCTCGAGCTAGACTGTCCTAGGTATAAAGGCTTCTTCAGGAATGGATCATAGAAATGGCCTCCTTAGAAATTACTGGGTAACAACACAATATGCATAAAATTGTTGGGCATAAAACAACTACATGGGATAACTGATGCTATCATGACCATTGATACAGTAAGACTTATATTTAGTCACCAGAGAAACACTAAATGGATTGTGTAGTGCTAGTAGAAAGACAACATAGTGTGGGCAAGAAGAAGCAGGGCTTCCAAAAGCAACCCCATGATACATAAAATTTGTATCTTTCAAATAAAAAGATAGGAAATGCATGCTCTGTATCTCATGTCTGCCTTGCATGCAATAGAGGAAGGCAAAAGTGTACCTATCCAAATAGAAGGATTGAGAAGGAGCAGTGGGTTGGAAGGATGAATTAAGAGAGGGGGATTTATTCTCATATCTAGGTGAAGTTTCATAGCTGCCCTATTCTCCACCATGTTCATAATCTCCTTTGTGAGGATATTGGTAGAAGAGTTCCTATAAAAAGTGAGTATTACTGAAGATTGCTTATCACAGTGAGAGCTTACATCATCAGGATTGATCCTCTGATCTAAAGAGCTTAGATAGGGACTTGGATCCCAATGATCAGATATGGTATAGGAGCTTGTGGGCACAAGGCTATATGCTTAGCCCTGGAGGTCAAATTCTGCCATGGTATGGGCAGTTGAGCTGATGGGATAAATTCAAGAATCAATGAAATGCCCCAGAGATGAGTTAAAGCATACAGAGTTTGGATCTATGAGTGCTGAGGATCCAGAGGTGTAGTTTGGGAGGAAACAGGATATGACAGGTATTTGTCATATCCCATTCATGATGCTCAGTTGAACCTCCAGACCTTGCTACAACCTCCAGGAGCCTATGCATTGACCAGCAGGAGACTACAGCAATACTTTGGTATTTTATCAGAACCTTTTGTCATACTTTATTCATACACTCCATTATCTTCATTCTTATCTTCCTTAGTCTCCATTATTATTTCCTCATATCATATTCACCTTATGGTCTCATTCCTTATGATATATTCACATGATCCTTTCTGTTCCATTATCTTGCTTAGCTTATTGTTCTCACTACATTCTCTCGGAGGTCTCCACATGTACTTGCATTACAGGAGTACCTCCAAGCCTCACTACTCTTATCATTTCCTTTTGGCACTTAGTGCTAAGACTTAATATTTAGTATTTAAGTTGAAGTACTCTCAGTAGTGTACTTCAGTTTGTAAATTGCTTATACAATTCCC
>JASFDE010000163.1:0-33162 GCA_036937135.1 Nidula niveotomentosa | reverse complement strand
GTCGGAATCCTTCCGACACTCTGTTTCCAATATAGCGCTATCCTGAGTTCAACCGCTTACTTGGAATACTATCCTCTACAGCCTCTTAGGATTTTTGGTTCTTAACACCATGCTTGTAAGGTAAGAAATAGAAGGAAAGGAGCCAGCCAGCCACAAGGTGCAGTCAGCATGAGGATTTGAAATGTTGATTAATGGTAGCCTTGCTCGACTAGCAAGGCAAGTGATGATCCTAAGGGTTGAGCAGCAGGTAAGAAAATGTGAAATGAAAAAGATTATAGAAATTGCACAACTAATTTGTTATTCACTCTATTTTTCCCAAGACAATGACTAGCTATTCAAACACCTGAACTACAAGATAAAAATCTGTATATAAAGTCCCTTCTTTATGAAAGGCCTTACCTTTGCCTTTGTCCACTCACCCATTTCCCACTTGCACTCCCTCAGTCTCTGCACTCTCCTCCAGTATAGTTTGCACTGCCCCATGCACATCTCTGGCACCCCTCAAATCCTCCTCAACTCATCATAGATACTCTGGAGCAATGCCATCTACACTGCTTAGGCAGCCTCCTCCCAGTGGTGGATCTTAGTCATCTGTTGCCCCATAGAAGTGATGAGACTATCATTCACCTTCCAAAAAAGCTCACTCCAGCTATCTGGATCAGTATCACCCTACTCCTTGTCACCCTTGCCCATCTCCCAGTCCTCTAGTTGGTAGTTGTTGTAGTTTGAAAGGTTAAATTTGATGCTCACAGCATCAGGCTGTTCAGGCCACCATTCCATATTTATCTTCCCTATTCTTATTCTTCAACTTTCTATATGTTTGTGCATTGTATTACTAAAGTATATACATTCTGAATAGTATATAAATGTGCATAGTAGGTACTAGAACAATATATCTTCTTCCACTCAATCTTATTACCACTGCAACCTGCAACAGGTTATGGACCCTGGTCTTTAAAACATATAACTGGTCTACTGCTTACTCCATACATCCTCTGCTGCACATCTATATCAAACAACATGTCTACCAACACTACTATGATTGGCTCATATTGTATTGAGCTTCTGAAGGCTACAAACTGGATGCCTTGGAAATGTCAAATGCTTGCAATATTTTGAGAGACAAACCTTGACCAGTATATTCTGGCCAACATGAAGCCACCAGTAGCAGTGTACCCAAATAAACCTACCAATGAGGAAAAGGAGGCAGTGGAGAAATGGAGGGCTGGGGATGCAAGGCCCATATGCACATCAAACTGGCTGTCAGGGACTCTGAAATGGTCCATATAAGCATAGCAATGACCATGAAAGAAATGTGGGACCAACTTACAATGGTTAAGAAGTCCAAAGGAAAACTGGGAATTCTTGCAACTTGAAGAGTGCTGTACAGAGCACAGGCCAAAGAAGATTTTGAGATGATGGAGCATATCTCAAAGCTATGTCAACTTCAAGAAGAACTACACACAATGGGTAGCCTGGTGTCAGATGAGGATTTTGTAATGATCCTCATCACTTCCCTGCTGGAAAGCTGGGATGTGTATACATTGGCATGCCTCATTACCCATGCAAACAATACTGTCTTGAAGTTGCACAAATTGCTCATGCTGTTAATTGATGAATTCATGCACAGACATGAGAAGCATGGAAGAAACTCACCTGCCAGAGTAATACTTCAAGCAAATGGGAATAGAGGTGGCAGGGATCCTTCAAAACAAAACTCTGGGAAGGAATGCTATAAATGCCACAAGAAGGGACACATCTTGAAGGAATGTTGGGCTAAAGGGGGAGGAAGAGAAGGTCAAATACCTAAGAGGAGGCATGATAATTGTGCTGAGGGTCAAGGGGACCAATCTAATCAGGCTCTAGACATGGAGCTTGACAACATCTTATACATGGGAGATTATTCTGTAGCCTTGCAGTCCGACTGGATCCTAGATTCTGGTGCAACATTGCATATTTGTACCCAATATGATGCTTTTGTTGATTATTCCTTGGTCTTGGAAGTGAGCATCCAAGGAATTGGCATTGGTAAAGTGAATGTTGCTGGGCAGGGAACTGTTAAACTAAAGTTCCCTGTGAATAAAACAAATGTGATTCATATATTGTGCAATGTTTACCATATACTAGACACACCAAATTGCCTCCTGTCCCTCCCATGTTTTGACCAAGCTGGTGGTCATGACAATTTCTGAGAAGGAAAATGCACACTATACAATGAAAAGCACCAGGCTATTGGACATGGAGGACTATTAAATCAGCTGTACCTCTTGTCAGCTAGGGCTATAATGTCTAACTAGAATTGGTTAAACCTCACTACTGCCCCAAAATTATCCTGGAATGATTAGCATAAAAACTATGGCCATATTTCAATTCAGGCACTTGAAACATTAAAGAAGAAAAATTTGGTGTACAGACTTACAGTTGATGAGTCCATCCCTCCCTCCCATAGCTGCAAAAGCTTGTATCCAAGGGGAAATGGCACACAAAGCCTTTCCCAAAGAAGTGGAAAATCATTCTCAGGAACCTGGAGAGTGTGTTGTCAGTGATGTGTGGGGACCTATTAGAATTCAGTCCATCAATGGATGGAAATATTATGTCTCCTTCACTGACAATTGTACACCCCTGACAATGGTCCTATTCCTGAAAGAGAAAAATGTGGCCTTTGACTGTATTTGTGAATATGTTGCAGCTGTGGAAAGGAAATTTAATAAAGCACCACAATTTATGAGGTTCAGCAATGGAAAGGAGCTGGTTAATGACCAGATGCAATGGTGGGCTGCAGAAAAAGGAATTACTATTGAGACAACAGCACCATACTTGTCAGCATCAAACAGGATTGCTGAACAGCTGAATTGCACCTTATTAGAGCTGGGATGCTCTATGCTGTTTGAAAAATCCCTTCCTGTATTTTTATGGGATGAGGCCATGTCTCATGCAGCCTATTTACAAAACCAAGCTCCTACTAGAGTGTTAAATGGAAAAACACTGTTTGAAGGCTGGACTTCAAAAAAGCTGAAAGTGTCCCATTTATACAAATTTGGATGCAATGTGTTGGTGCTAGCCAAAGACAAGACAAAATCAAAATTGGCACCATGAGCAAAGAAAATTATATTTACTGGATTTGACAATGGAGCCAAAGCTATACACTATTATGATGCAAGCTCTAGGATGATTAAAAGGTCTTGAAATGTAACCTTTGTCAAAGGAGATGCTGTCAGAGAGGACAACAATAATCATATTGATTTATCTGGTTTATGATCTGAGGGGGAGCAGAACCCTCAGGTTGAAACTGTAACCCAGGAAAATATCCCTCAAGTTTCCCCCAAACCCCCTCTTGTTCCTGCTGTACCAGACAACTCAGTGACTAGACCGAAATTGCAGACTCACACACCTGTGGACTATACAAAGCTGAATAATCCTGCATCGAGACTTTTGTCATCAAGACTACCCCCTATGACTTCCCCAGATGTGCAATGTCCAATGGCATCTTCAGTTGCAAAATCAAATACTTGAATGCCTGTCAGGGAATCATCAAATATGATGGTTAACAGATTAAATCTTGACAACATACCATATGAAGAGTTTGCCAATAATCTGCTGAAGAGCCATGAAGAATCAATATTAATGGCAAATGGTTTCAACATGAAAAGTGTGCCCAAAAATGTAAAAAAAAAAGCATTGGCAGGAAATGAAGGGAAAGAATGGGAAAAAGCAATTGAGGAAGAACTGAAGCAACTGAAACAAATGGGAGCTTGGGAGCTCAAGGACTTGCTGCCAGGACACCAAGCAATTGGAAATAGATGGGTGTTTGCCAAAAAGTTCAATTGTGTTGGAAGCATGTCTAAATATAAAGCATGCTTGGTAGTGCAGGGCTTCTCCCAAAGCCAGGGACCAACTATAATCAAGATGGAACATTTGCCCCTGTCATGTGCTTTGACACCCTTTGTACTACTCTCAGTCTCAGCACTATCAAAGATTGGAATATTTTGCAAATGGATGTCAAAGGTGCCTACTTAAATGGTTGGATAGATGAAGAACTATATATGAAACAACCAGTGGGTTATGACAATGGAACAGGATGTGCATGTCATCTCAAGTGCTCACTTTATGGATTAAAGCAAGCTGGCCATGTCTGGAATCATGAATTCATGGGCACCATGAATGACTTGAATTTTAAGCAGCTAAAATCTGACTATTGCTGCTTTATTAGACACAAGGACAAGAACTTCAAAATCATATTAGTATGGGTTGATGATCTTGTTGTCCTAACTAATAACCTCACCTATAGTAAATGAATCTCCAAGGAGTTACAGGCTTGCTTCAAAATAAAAGTCATAGGAGATCCATCTATGCTCCTTGGAATCAAAATCACATGCAACAGAGAAGCAAGGAAAATTACTCTGTCTCAAACCCATTATATTGACAATATTCTCTAGAAATTTGAACTTGAGAAAGCGAATACTGTTGCCACCCCCATTGACCCCAACATAAACCTCAATAGCAAGAAAAATAATGAACTGGGGGAGGCTGAACCCAAAGACAAATTAAAGGAACATGTTGGAAATACGAGCTCGACACCTGCACTAGCAGAAGTCTGATTGACATTGGACCATTACAGTTAGTATTAGTATGTGAACGGACACATTATATTTCATTAGTATTCTGTATTCTGTATACAATGGCTACGTATTTTACATATAAGCTTGCATATTTTACTTGTGCTTCTTTACTCATTTGTCACCTAAATAGCAGATTTTGCCGTTTCATCAGTGTTATTTCAACAGAACAAGTGTCTGGGATGTTCTCTATGATTACTGGGAGCCCAAATTATTTGGCTCAGGGAACACAACCTGACATAGTGTTTGCAGTCCATAAATTATCTCAACATAACAGCAACCCAAAATCAAAACACTGGACTGTTGCAAAAAGGGTGCTTTGCTATCTTAAAGGAACCTGCACTCATGCACTTACTTATGGCAGAAAAGAACAAGATTGGGAACCTTACCCTGCTAGATATACCAACTCAGACTGGGCTGCAGACACTTCTGACTGGAAGTCTACAAATGGCTATGTTTTCATGCTAGCAGGAGGTGAGCAGACTTCCATGGCACTCTCGACTGCCAAAGCTGAATATGTGTCCAGAAATCTCACTGCGAAGCAAACCCTGTGGTACCGAAATTTATTGGGAGAATTGGAATTGTTGCAGCCTACTCCATCCGTGTTATATGCTGATAATCAGGCTGCAATTGCGATCTCCAAACACCCAGAATTCCATGCATGAACAAAACATATTGGGATCACATTCTACTTTCTTCGTGACGAAGTACGATGCAGTACCATTGAACTTCAACATGTCTCTTCATGTGACAACCTTGCGGACTTATTTACAAAAGGCTTACCAAGGCCATTACATGAAAATCTAACTATTGGAATTGGGATAATGCCCGAGCATGGGGGAGTGTTGTAGTTTGAAAGGTTAACTTTGATGCTCGCGACATCAGGCCGTTCTGGCTGCCATTCTATATTTATCTTCCCTATTCTTATTCCTCAACTTTCTATATGTCGGTGCGTCGTATTACTAAAGTATATACATTCTGAATAGTATATAAATGTGCGTAGTAGGTACTAGAACAATATATCTTCTTCCACTCGATCTTATTACCACTGCAACCTGCAACAGTAGTAAAGTTATCTTTGATGTTGTATCCATACAATTATTTTAACAGTTATTATATCTTCCAACTAATGATTTTGCTCACCAATTTTCTATTAAAATAACTAATGTCAAGAATGACTTGCCAGGGACTTGATTCTGGAAAACATTCACATTCCCAATTCAAAAATTGGATCAATGCTATTCCAACTATCTTTCAAGTTGAGGGTCTTATCTTAGGTTGTTCCTATCTTATAAACCATACTGCTGGGGCCACTGGCTGCTAACATCACTGAAATGTTCAAGTCAAGCTCACTTGCAGATGAGGCCTTTATGTCTCCCCCCCACAAATAAGATATAAAATTCATCGCTTTATGCTACTACAACACAAGAAGAGAGATTGGCATATGTTATACAGCCTAGAATGACCACCCTGACGGCGAGATGATGATCCAAAAGACTTTCAAAAGAGATTCCGAATACCATCCAAAATGGTTTCCAAATAACCAAGTACTGTGTAACCCGTTGCCACAGGATAATCGGTATATCCTACGTGTAAATCTTCTCCCTCATGGCCAAGTATATGGTCCACGTCAGTGGTGTTGTCTAAGGGCTTTCCCTGCTCGACCCTCTTCACCAAGTCGGGATGGGAAATGAAAGGAAATGCCATGAAAATCCCGTCAACTTCGCCGGAGCCAACTAGGCCTCCTCCCTCCTCAGGAGTAACGGCACCATTCGTAAATACTTTGGATTTTTTTATAAGACCGCGGTATGATTTAACGACATCGTGAACAGTTGCGCGCTTCTTCCCTATACGTTAAAGATAAGTCACAGCGGAACTACCAACCACAAGATTGGTTACCATTGTATTCAACATCGGATAGCGGGAAATACCGCACAAGGACAATGTATGACAACATCATCCTGTCAGCTTCATTGAAGAAGTAACTGAACGTATCCAAGGTTTCCTGAAGAGGCATCCTAATTGAGAGTAGAATGGCCAATTAATGTGAGTATGGGGCGTATATATAAAGAGATTTGCGGACCCAACGTCACCAGCGCCTCCACAAGGACCTATCTTTGCCGAAACGTTACGACCAAAGACTTGGACTAAGACCCCCAAAACCTCAAGGCCAAACCTCGCGCGATTTTCAACACTACCACCCCATTTATCACTACGCAGATTGGCGGAATTGTCAAGGAACTGTGCGATGAGGCATCCGGCCCATGCGTGAACTAAGATCTGAATGAGATGATTGGCACTACTATACAGCCATGGTAGCTCACGTTCTACACCGTCGAATCCGGCCTCTTTGGCATTGATTGCGGCAACTTTGTATAACTTGACAAGATCCCAAGGATCTTCAATCGCCGTTGGCTGGAATTATCATAAAATTCAACGATAATTTGACTATTAGAGTTTGGATTTGCACCAACAGTTACATATCCTGGGTGACCGGGTACATTGGGAAATTCTCCGCCCCTGGCAGAAATAGCGGAGGGGGCGTAGACAGGCTGTATGCAAAGGTCTATGAGCAAAATAGCACGAAGCTCAGTATGAAGATTAATACCACGCCGGCAAGTATTTGCTCAGGAGCGTCAGGGTGGGAAAGCCGACCAACTGCATTAAACTAAATTTGGAATACGAATGACGACGTGGACTATTCTGAACGCTTACGATGCCATAGCTGGCAAGTGAATTAATAAATTGTATACAACCTTTTGTCAAGTTGGAAACCCACAAACCTGAGCATAAATCGATCCACCCACAGAATGAACAGCTTCTGTAATTTTCTTCCAGCCTGCTACCTGATCCGAACTCCAGATCCCAGGAGCCCAAGACAGTTCCGTTCTAACGATGAATTAAAATCAGGCACAATAACGAAACGAGAATAAATTAGCTACCCTTGACGAGTGATGAGAATGCCTTCAGTAACGATAAGGCCAGTCCCGCCGGCTGCACGCTGCGCATAATACTCGGCCATCAAGTCAGTAGGAACTGTTCCTACGGCGCGATTTCTCGACATGGCAGACATCCCGATGCGATTCCGAATCGTGATATCACCAATTGAGAGAGGATTAAACAAGTTAGTTATTGATATCATGATAGATTAGCAACTAGACCGGGGTTATTGAAACCCCAACGTTGAGAGAACAGGGATCGTATTTAACAGCCACACAGTCAGGTTCCCTGATCCTGATCATAATATTAATAGCGGGCTAGCTTTTGTCCTAGTAGTATATTAATAGAGCATAAGCCTCAGGAAAGCCGTCAGTCACAACATGCCGAGGAGAAGAGAAGAGATCTAGAAGAGAAGTGGAGTGAGTATGGGGTACGTGCTTCAGATCTTTCCAATAGGACTCACCACTGACCAAGTGCTAGAATGACGGAGTTATGAGAACATTCCACAAAGATATAAAAATCTAACCCCTGACCTTGATGTCGGGATCAGGAAGAATATATTTCGTGAGTACGTTGATCATCATCTCGAAGATATATCACAATGGAGCATATATACATCTAAAATAGTACGAGAAAGGAAGAGTGATGAACGAGTCTTGCGACCATCCCTGCACCCCCCCTCTTTCGGTTTTAATAGTTCCCCATGCACGTCTCACACCTGCAACAATGATCTCGAAGCAGAAGTCTAACGCACGACACTCATCAACAGGACACTCATCAACAGCCAAAGGCTCGCTCATCATCTCTGCTATGTGCTCCAAATACCAAGGCAACATGTAGCACCAGTACCGGGCTACACGCCTCTTTTCGCCGTACGTGCTATCATACTTTACCAACAGTTGGTCAAGGAACGATCAAGGAGCGACGGGCAGATCTCCAAGAGGCTCTGGATGGGGCACAGGTTTTTTGCCGTGCCACTCCCGTGCGTGCCGTGCACTACCATGCTTAATTGCACACAAATAGCACGGCACGCACGCAAATAGCCACGGAATGCACACAAATAGCACAGCCACATATGACTTACACGGCACTATTGGAGTGCAGCAGTAGTGGTGGGAAAATCACAAAGGGTTTCGCTAGTGCATGAACCTTCGAGTTTTTCCAGCCTGCTTGATGGTGCAAACTGTGTAACAGTAGCTGTGCATCTCCAGTTAAAGTAATAGATGTCCAATGAGGTTAAAAATCATTTTCATATCAAAAGTCCTATGACTTTACAATGTATAATGTCTGCTTACCAGAGTGCTCAAGAGTCTTCAACTTTGAACAATAAGAACCTTGAGACAACCATACCTAGTCTCCAAAAAAAATTATATAATGCCTCCTAAGACTCATAGGAAAATTAAAATAAGAAAATGTATAAGGGACTTAATGATGGTTTAAAGGAATTCCACAGGTTTTGAGATCAAAGGTACTTGTTCCCATATGTGATCAGTGTCTGGATCTCAGAGTCTTTGAATTTGAAAAGTAAGAACCTCAATACAACTGCACCTAAGCTCACAAAAAAATTATAGAAAGCTTTATAAGACTTCTAATATTCTATGAAAACCATAATATAGGAGATTTTAACTGGCTAAATAATAGATTCAAGGAATTTTGTATGCAATCATCAATATATATACCAAAGCTCATTATGCAAACACCTGCACACACTCATGTACACATCTGCACAGCACTGCATGCATCTGCATGACATGGCATGGCAATTGACACAGCAACTGCATGCAAACACATGCAAGTACATGCCCCTGCATGGGACTGCAATGGATTTATGAAGAACTGATCAGTGAATCTCTTTGAAATTTGACAAGGCACCTTGCATAACCAATTTTATTCATTTCATATATGAAAAAAAGGCAAATCTATCATGGCACAGGACACATCAGTGCATGCAACTGCATGCACTGGCACAGACATGCCACAAATTTTTCCCTTTGCCCCTCTGGACAGATAGGTGTGGCTTTGTGCATGCAAAATAGGACTTACATTAATGCAGGTGTTGGGTGGACATGGTTGTGTACACTGAGCAATAACTGAGACAGGTGTTTGTTATGTGCAGATACTGGGATGTCATTGTGTGCTTTGCTATTGTGCAGAGAGATTATATACATGTCATTCCCAGAGAATGACTGATAAAGACAGTGTGTTCTGAACTTCCAGGTAAGGATCATTGTAGCTCATCTTATAGGATATTGTCTTGTTGCATGTACCATTGGCAAAATGCTGATGTAGGCTATATGCCAACTATAGTACTATTCTTGAATCTGTCAAATTCAATAAGGCCAAATGAGTCAGTACAATATAGGCTTTCCCTATATGGTAGGTATCTATGAGGACAATTCTTTTGAATCATCAAATTTGATGGTGCTGAATTATTTTATACATTGTATGCATTCAATACACCAAATCATTTGCTATAATATAACTTACCTATATGTTGAACTTGTCTCAAAAATCAAATAAGCAAAACAAGGCAAAAAATGCAATTTTCACATCATTTTTGGACTCAGTTTTGAGTTTATTTTTGATGAAAATTGAAACAAAAAATAAGCTCAGAATTGGATGAAAAATGCTACTGTGAGCTTCATATTTGATGGAAACCAATTGAAGACCAAGGACTTTCTCCTGGAAACAGGGATTTACCTTTCTGGAAATGAGAAAATCTACAATGATGATGCCAAGAAAATCTGCTTCCTACTATTGTATATGAGAGGGGGATCTGCTGGCAAGTGGAAAATCCTCAAATTCAAGGAATATATGGCAACAACCCCTGGCACATTCCCAACAATTTCTGAGTTCCTCCGAGAATCCAGAGAAACCTTCAAACCATCAGATGCAGCTGGAGAAGCACATCTCCAGCTTAAAGATCTAAAAATGATGAAGACAGCCAATGAATATGTTGCAGATTTCAAGACCCTCACCACCAAATCTGTAATCACAGAAGATGCAGCACTCATCAAATACTTCATGGAAGGACTGAAATCCAGTCTTCTTACCAAAATCCATGGCTGATAAACTGTTTCTGCCACAATAAGGGACTGGTACAGATTAGCCACCCAATTCAATAACAACTATCAAAGAGGACAGGCTATTGCCAGCAGACTCTGAGGACCAAAAGGAACTCTGAACCAGAATAGTGGAAAATGTTTCCACATTTCCCAATACACCCCAACCCCAACATGTGACCTGAATGCCATGGACATTGAAAAAGTGTCCATTGGCTGACTCATCAATGAACAAAAACCAACCTAATAAAGAAAGGCACCTGCTTCCAATGCTGCAAAGTAGGGCACTTATTCTGAGACTGCATCAAGTTTGTGGGAAATTCACAGAACACAACAACCCCTGCCCCTACCAACAAAATAGGGAGCAAATATGCCTATGCTTGCATCAGAGCAGTTATTGCAGAAGTCTCTGAAGATGACAAAGAAGATGTCTATAAACAGATAGAAGAAGCAGGTTTTTAAAGAGGAGGACTAAGCCAATGTAAGTACCTCCTATCACTATCTTAAATGCAATTGTAGCTACAAGAAATCAAAATTCCATGAATATTGAAGCTATGATTACTGAGAGAAAAGTTGGAACAAAACCCTTAATTGACTCTGGAGTGGGAGGAATTTTCTTGGATCATAAGTTTGCCCAACAACATGATCTAAAAATGGAACCTCTTGCTACACCCATCATGGTCTACAACATTGACAGAACCAGGAACAAAAAGGGAAAATTACCCATTTCACCTGGCAGAATCTTTATATTGGAGGAACAAAACTCCAAACACAGTTTCTAATATCTGGCCTTGGCAAAGAACAAATGATCCTTGGACTACCTTGGTTATCCCAATGATTGATTGGCAAAAACAAACCTTGGAAATCATCCTTTCTCAGATCAAACCCAACTTTTCCAAAATTGTCAAGAAACATAGAATGAGAGATGCCAAAAGGAAAAAGGTCACTATCACTACCCAGGCTCTACCCAGGAAAAACACCTTAGAAGAAGTTGAAGATAAGGAACCCCTCCTTATCAATGCCTTTATCAATGGAGATAACACTGCACTCACCCTGGAAATTACCAAATCAATCCCAGACAACCTTGACTACATCTTGATCAGAGCAAAAACTTCTGTTTCTCAAACTATTGCCCAACAAGCTGAGAAGAAGGAAAAGAAGCCTATCAAAGACTTAATCCCCAAAGAATACCACAGGTTTAAGTCAGTCTTTGAGAAGAAAGCAT
This sequence comes from Nidula niveotomentosa, assembly GCA_036937135.1. Lineage (NCBI taxonomy): Eukaryota > Fungi > Basidiomycota > Agaricomycetes > Agaricales > Nidulariaceae > Nidula > Nidula niveotomentosa. The sequence goes on along the minus strand of JASFDE010000163.1, from coordinate 21,319 downwards.
TGGAATGATTCCCCAAACCCAGACCATATGACAATGCCATAGATCTGAAACCAGAATTCATTCCATGAGATTGTAAAATCTATTCTTTGACACCAGCTGAACAGAAAATACAGGACAAATTCATTGAAGAAAACCTTAGAAAAGGCTACATACAACCCTCAAAATCCCCAATGGCCTCTCCTTTTTTCTTGTATCCAAGAAAGAAGAGGGAGCTTTTAGACCCTGTCAAGACTACCAGTGCCTGAACAATGGAACAATCAAGAACACTTACCCACTACCATTGGTGAGTGATCTTGTTGACAAACTAAAAGGTGCCACAGTCTTTTCCAAAATGGACCTCCAAAATGGCTACAACAATGTCTGAATCAAGAACAGAGATCAATGGAAAGCTGCATTCAAAACCAATTGAGGACTCTACAAACCCACTGTCATGTTCTTCAGCCTATGCAATTCTCCTGGAACTTTCCAGGCATTCTTCAATGACATGATCAACAAAGGATGGATGGTCATCTACATGGATGATAACCTAATATTCTCAACAAACCCCAACAAACACCAAACCCAAACAACCTGTGTTTTAGAACAATTACAACTGCATGATTTGTACTTGAAACCCGAAAAGTGCAAATTCAATACCCAAGAAATCAACTTCCTTGGTCTTGTCATCAGACCAGGAATTGTTGCCATGGACCCTGCAAAACTCACTGGAATCTGAGATTGGAAAACCCCCACCATGGTAAAAGGAGTAAGATCCTTCCTAGGATTCAGAAACTTCTACTGGAAATTCATTGGACATTACTTGGACACAGCACAACCCCTGAATGATCTTACAAAGAAAGACAAAAAGTTTGAATGGACCCCCAAATTCCAACAAGCATTTGAAGATCTGAAACAGAAATTCCTTGAGAAACTAGTATTGGTTATCCCAGACACCAATAAACTGTTTCTCATAGAATCAGATGCTTCATAGTGGGCAACTGGTGCAGTCCTTAAAAAACAGGATATTAACGGAGACTGGCACCCCTGCAGATATATCTCCCATTCCTTTTCTGCACCAAAAGGAATTACAAAATATATGACAGAGAACTCTTAGCAATTGTAAGAGCCCTCAAAACCTGGTGCCACTATCTCCTTGGAGCCCCATTTCCAACAACCATCCTGTCAGATCACAAGAACCTGACATACTTTTGAACTGTGCAGAAATTGAATAGACACCAAGCAAGATGGAGTTTATTCTTATCAGAATTCAACCTCAACCTGATCCATGTCCCTGAGTCAAAAATGGTCCAATCAGATGCTCTGTCATGACGAGAAGATCTTTGCCCCAAAGATGACACAGACAATGAGGATGTGGTCATGCTCCCAGACCACTTATTCATCAAAGTGATTGACACCAAACTCCATGGAATCATTTCTGAGAACACCATGAAAGACAAACTCATGGCTGATTTAATGAAAGCACTCAAAACTGGCAGAATACCCCCAATCAAATCAGCACTATCAGATTAGAAAATCAAAGAAGGCATCTTATTCTTCTGAGATAAATGCTATATACCCCCAAACAAAGAACTACAAAGAAACATAGTACAAAAATACCATGACTCAAAACTGGCAGGACACCCTGGACAATATGGAACACTTGAACTTGTGAAATGAGAATACTGGTGGCCAGGAATGAATACCTTTATAAAGAAATGCATTGAAGGATGTGCATCCTGTCAACAAATGAAGGTCAACACACATCTGATAATGCTGCCAATCACACTAATCAAAGCACCAGAAGAGACATATCCATTTTCACATATCACAATGGATCTTATCACCAATCTACCTGAAAATAACAGAGATGACTCTATTCTGGTCATGGTCAACCATTTGTCTACAAAGGGAGTGATTTTTATCCCCTGTAACAAGAAAATTGATGCTCTTGGAGTGGCAAACCTCATCCTGGACCATGTATACAGACAATTTGGACTCCCACAACAGATTCTTTCAGACCTAGATCCATGATTTGCCACCAACATCTTCCAAGAACTCAGAAGACTTCTTGGAATCAAGCTTGTCACAAGCACAGCATATCACTCTCAGACCAACAGCAAAACTGAAAGAGGGAATCAAGAAGTGGAAGCCTGCCTACAAATGTTCTGTTCAAACAATCAAGAAAACTGGAGGAACCTGCTGCCTACTGCAGAATTTGCTCATAACAACTGAGAACATTCAGTCAGGAAATGAACCCCATTCTTCCTCATGATGGGGTGCCACCTAAAATCTATTCCTGGAATCACTGATCAAACAAATGTACCCAGTGTTGAACAATGCATGGACACCCTGAAAAGAACCAGAGAAGAAGCTGCAGCATGGCATGAGCTAGTGCAACAATTGGTCTTACAATGGAACTAGAAGAACTTTGAACCCTTTGTCTTTGGACAGAAAGTTTGGCTTGAGGCCAAAAACCTCAAACTACCTTACCAAACACAGAAACTCACCCCAAAACATGAAGGACCCTTTGTCATTGACAAAGTGCTTGGACCCTTGATGTACAAGCTGAAACTCCCTGATCAATGGCAAATCCATCCTGTTTTCCATGCTGGCCTTCTATCACCTTATCATAAAAATGAAGCACATGGACCAAACTTCCAAGAACCACCTCCTGACCTGATTGATGGAGCAGACAAATACAAAGTCAAAGCAATTGTGGGACATCAAAAATGAGGACAAGGCATGCAATACCTTGTAAAGTGGACTGGATACCCAACTTCATCTAATGAATGGATATCAGAATCTGACCTTTGGAACTCCCTGGACCTTGTGAAAGGATATAAGGACAAAATGCAATTAATGTGAAGCTCAGACAACAGCCTCACAAAGCACTTGTCTAAACCAAAATTGCAATGCCTTCCTCCACTTCTTTGGATTTCACCACTTCCACCATAAACAACATCAGTCCTGCTGTCAATCTCCAAACCATTAGCACCTAGTGCAAGAGCATGTTGAATACTCCATACTTCAACCATCATGTCCAAAGAAGAATCAATCAACACAGCAACAACACCCTCCTGGTCCTTGTCAATACCATTTATGCGATGAGGAACCAGGCAGATGACACCTGAGTTCTGCTAAGAAAGCAGAACAAAAATCTCAACAATGCTCTCAATTCCACCATCCAATGTGGATTATGGGAGTTCATTAGACCTCAAAAACAGCAGACCATGGTAAAGAAACCATCTACACATACTGCTGAGAAGTCTCACCAGGAGATCACCCAAATTTCCCCATTATTGTTGAAGAAGAAACTCTGACAGTGACCACAAGCAGTTGTGGTTGACAACTTTGTGGACCTCAACCCAATACACCCCAAACAAGAAGACCTAGCAGAACAGAATGCTATGGATGTCATCAAGTTGGACATTACAAATCCAGCTGTCCAAAATTCTGGTGCTCACATTGTCATCAAAGTGCTGCAGGGCATTACCCCAAGCAGTGTCCTTATTCTGATCTCCTAGATTATGAAGATGATAATAACTTCAACTTCTCTGACAATGCAATCACTAACATGACAGGTGAACCATACTAGGAAATCAAGCTCAGAGAACTTGATCATAAAGAGGGGGTAATGTGTACCTGTTATGCAAATTTCTTTTCTTTGATAGTAATTAGATATGTGCATAGTTATATTTAGACCAGCCAATGACAACAGTAGTTATACTTAGTATATGGTGCACAGACCAACATAGTTTACTATAAGTAGTACTATGTACCAGTATAGTTCCATAGCTTGACCTAGGCAAAAATAGTTTTGTGACATTCTCATTGGACTCTGAGCTCCTTCAAATGAACTCAAACCTCTAAAGACTTAGTCTCAAGGCTCATTGAACCTAAGCTTCTCTTAGACAGAGACCTAATGAACTTGACAATGTTCCTATTCAGGATGTGTGTCTTTACCTGATAAACTCTGCTTCAGACCTTTGACTTGGCTTAATCACTGCAACATCTATGATGAGGGGGGGATGTCAGAGGCAAATAGATAGTATATTCATCACAATACTACACTACATATATACTGTAGACTATGAAACAAATATACAAATGAGGATAAATCTGAAAAGCCACAAGAATGTAAAATATTAATAAGAATGGGTGCCTGCAGAAATGCAGTACATTGCAATATATGCTCATGAATAAGCATCTATAATTCCAGCAGTCTCTGTTTGTATAATGATCATTACATCATGTTATTTACTGTTTTCTAAGTATTCTTGGACTCTGGACTTGGCTTCTGGGACTCTGGCTCTCAGACTTCTTGAACTCTGGACTTGGCTTCTGGGACTCTGGCTCTCAGACTTCTTGGTCTCTAGACTTGGCTTCTGGGACTCTGGCTCTCAGACTTCTTGAACTCTGGACTTGGCTTCTGGGACTCTGGCTCTCAGACTTCTTGGTCTCTAGACTTGGCTTCTGGGACTCTGGCTCTCAGACTTCTTGAACTCTGGACTTGGCTTCTGGGACTCTGGCTCTCAGACTTCTTGGACTCTGGACTTGGCTTCTGGGACTCTGGCTCTCAGACTCCTGGGACTCTGGCTTCTGGCTTCTGGGATTCTGTCTTCTAGCTCTAATATTTGGCTGTGGGACTTGGCTCTGCTGGGTTTTCTCTGGCTGTTGGTAAGGTGAGAAAGGGTTGAGTGCCAGCCTGTCATATCCTGTTCCTCCCAAACTACATCTCTGGGTTCTTGACACTCATAGATCCACACTCTGTATGCTTTAATTCATCTCTGGGGCATTTATTCCTGTTTCCTCGTCACTTCAGTTTTGTTCCAAAGATTATTCCTCTAGATATTACAAGTCCACTTCAATCCTCACTTATGCTCCGCTCCACTTCATCTTTACTCCTATCTCTCTTATCTCTGCTTATGTTATCTCCACTTACATTGTTATCCTTTTGTCTTAGTCTTCATTTCTATCATTTACTCGTATCCCCTCCTTCATGTTTCAGCCACACATCTCAGCCACTATTACTCTGCTCCTTTACCTGACTCCTTACCAAAATAAGTCTCCACTCCTTAGTATATAAACTCAAGTACTCTCTGTATTAGTTCCCCAGTTTGTTAATTTCTATATTGCAATCCTCTCCTCACTCTCCTTCTATCTCTTAACCTCTGTCATGACTAAGGATTACATCTTAAGTCCAACTTTGTACTCCAGACTTCTTTGTTAACCCCTATGTCTGAAATACAGGCCCTAGGATCAAGGAGGGCACAGCTTCTTATAAGCTGAAGCCAAGTCCTAACCCCTCCACAGTGTTTTGCCACTGAACCCCACTTCGTTGACCCTCCAGGTTTCGCTCCTGAGTTTTGTTTCCCCACACTCTGACTATCCTCTTTATTCTCCTCCGAGCTTTGTGATCACGTGACCTCTGGTCCTTCACCTCTGGAGACCATTCGTGACACAGCCACTGCCAGTTGCATAAGATGTGGAGTATAGCAGTAGACCAAGGTTGTATATGGTGAAGTCCTACCTCCTTGGCCTCTCTTACAAGTGTTATGCTAGTTATGAAAGGGTCTTTCTGATCTGGACTTCTTTCCATAGATAGTGTGCAGAGAGTTTGTGTAGCTTTATGCCCTGTTCCTTTTGGGATTAACAGCTACTCATGGTTGATTTCACTATTACTTCTTCAAATATAATAGCATTGCAGGGCCTGGAGAGCCACCTTTCTGGATATTGGACATGGCAAATATATGAATGATAATGATGATGTGAAGATACCTAAGTGACTTAAGTGCCCTGAAAATACTGTAGCTTCACTCATCAGCACTATCTATCCAGGAATTGGCAATCTTCCACATCCTAATGATCAGTACTTCTCTGAGTGCACCATTCTTTGCAGTCATAATGATGATGTAGATGACATCAAAAATAGTATCCTTGATCAGTTTCTCAGTGAAGATTCATATTTATTAGATTCTACAGTTGTATATACCTGGGTTACTCAGCTATTACTGATTGAATCATTGTACATACCTGATATACTCTGTAAACACAGTTTGGATATTTGTAATTTGGCATTCTAAAGTGATTACATTATATAGATATTTGGCAGGGTCACTTCCTAAGGTTCAAAGTACTGCAAAAACAGAAATAAAGCACAACATGCAGGAACTGGGATAAAGCATAATGTGCAGGAACTGGGATGCAGCCAGGGGTTTGGGAGTGGAGCCCCCAACAAGCTGTCACCCCGTGCGGAGCAGGGACGGCAAGGCTCAGCCGAGCTGTCCCGTAGCGGAGCACGGGTTGTAAAGCTTGTTATGAAGAAAAACAAAGAGACTACACGATAGGTCAGCAACCGAATTGGGCGTTAAACAACCGCATTGGGTGTTAAGCGACCGAATTGGGTGACAATTTTGATGGTTCCCAAACGGGCGTTATTTAACACCCGATTAGTTATTTTTGTATTTACACCCTTATCGTCTGCTGTGTTGATGTTGATGTGATCATTTGTCGGGAGAAGCTTGCCCGTTGCAGTTCAGGAATTGAATCCGAGGTGTGTATCTAAAATAAGATTAATAAATAGTTTTTTAGGGTGGCAGATGCCGAATTTAAATATGCAGATAAATATATTTATTTCCACCTTGACTTCTCCGCTGATCTTCTAGGCTGATAGATGCCAGATTCAATATATGTGCATAGATGCATTTGTTTGCAACTTGACTCCTCTGTTGATGTTCTTTTTGGCATGTAAGTTTTCGTGATGAGCGGCATAGAAGACGAGTAGAGACACATGCGCGAAGCTCGTTCAAAGTATACCAGCTCAAGATGATAGTGGCGATCAGCGAGATGTCACCGGTTCACCCCTGGCACATAATATAAACCTGCATGTCCAGCTATTCATCTGGTAGTCGTGGCCAGTATACCAAGACCCTGGTGGGCGGACATATTTACCGAACTCCTATCAAGACCACCGAACTGGATACCGGGACACCATGTCTGATCAGGATCTCTTAACGCTCACCTCTATTGCCCTGGAAGCAGGCTTTTATGGTATGTATATTTCAAAATATACTTTTGGAAAATCACTTATTGTTTTTTTGACAGGGTTGTCTATCGGACTATCTGTGGCGACACTCTACGTACTTTGGCGACGGAGGACTAGCAACACCACCAACATACCCATGGTATTGGCTGCGATTGCTATGCCACTGATCGCGACTGCTCGCATTATTCTCGATTTTTCGGATACCTTTCCTGGATTTAATATTCCTGATAAAGAAGATCGAGCTATATATTTTATCGAGCCAGCCCCAAGGCCAATGTTTATAACCAGTATGATTCTCTACTATCTCCAAGTATTGATAGGAGACTCAATAGTCGTACGGATTGATATTGATTATGTACTGACTTACAGTAAGCTGAAAGTCTTTCTATTGCCAGATATACCGCTGCTACATCGTACTGGGAGGTCACATCCTACCAATTTTTTTTCCGACCCTCTGTGCCCTGGCCAGCTCCGGTAAGCATTCTTCTAAAGCGTAATAGCACAGTGTGAACTAAAGTAAATTAATAGCGCTCGCATGGCAGACCGTATGGGCGGTTGCTAATCTCGAAAAACGAGACATAAATTTGGTGATGGAATACGACATAGCCGTCGCTGTTCTCCTTCTCAGCTTTGTGGCTAGCACAATCCCCACACGTAAGCGTCCTAATGCACTCTATTTACACCGACTGATGCAGTACTTTAGTTCTAATTGCATGGAAGATTTGGTGGAATGATCGGAAACTTTACAATAGTATGGGTCATACAGGCAAGTTATCACAAAAGCGCAAGCAAGTGATCAAAATCGTTGTGGAGAGTGCAGCCCTCAATAGTGCCTTCTTGCTGGTATTTGCGGTTATGACGAAGTTGGAAGTCCCGTCGGTTTCAGTTTTGCAAAACATCGTAAGTAGTTCAGAACTATTGGAGACCTGGTCATAGCGTTGAACATTATCATGATCATGTTATCTATAGTCACCAGAAATCATCAGCATTGTCTTTTCTCTTGTCATAGTTCGAGTTTCATGGGCTGGTGAAGCACAGGCTACCACAGCGAATGCCGGAACCTCGAACTTACACCCTATGAAGTTCCTTCCTGGAAAGGGATTACGAACAAGAGACGAAGAAGATACGGGAATTTCGAATGAAACCATTATGATAAACTCGGCTTCCATGAGAAGCGAGGGTCATAGTTTTGGGAAACAGTGAAATGTGCTTCGTGATTAGGGGATTGCGTATTATTTATATCTACCGCTGCAGTACTTATGTAGTTTACCTACTCTGTGAAAGAGACTGAAGACATCTTATGTTATTATTATCCTCGGCGTCACGGCGGGCCTTAAGCTTGCGAGGTAATCCTGAAGTGTGATACACAGAAATGAGCAAAAGTGAATAGATGCGACTTTTGAAGCGGTCACATAACAAGATATGTAGTATATGTTTGCATACCATGTGTAAGTATACAGAATAAATGGATGCAAGAACTCCAGGCCGGGGCCCAGCCACTGTTGCCCCATGTCAGTCAATATTTGGCAATACAGGCTATAGCCAAACAGGCAGCACTGCAATCCACATGGGACGTGTTCTGTTGAGAGGGAATGCTTCCCACACCATACAGAACACCCGCCATATCCACTCTACTAAATTTTCAGATGCATAAAGCTTTTAAAAAGAGAATATAATACATATCCATAGTATAATTTGAATATGCAAGGCAAAGTACAACATATTCAGAAGTGGCAGATTAAGTTGTCCCTTATAAAATTTATTTTACTTTTTTCAGAACATTTAAAATTCTCAAGTTAAATTCTCAAGTAAAGAAAAATTAAAGTAAATTTCAAGTAAATTAAATCAAAGAAAATCCAAAACAAAGATAACTGACCCTTTATCATTGATAACACAATATTTCCTGCTGAAAACAGTGCAACAGGCCATCCATGTCTTCATGCACTACTTAAAGCTCAGTTTGATCAAGTCTCAGCATTGTTTGAGTGAAGACCAAACATCCAAGTTAACTTGTACACATTTAACTTGTACAACTTGGCAAACTTAAAGAGCAGCTTTAGCAATGAATAGAGTCAATATAAAATTGAGGACATTAGCTGTTATGGTGGTTAAGCCAAGTCATAGGTTCAAGGTGAAGTTCATTGAGTTCCATGGTTTGATGAAGACACACATTCTAATATAGGAATATTATTGAGTAGCTAAGTCTCTTTCTAGGAGAAGCTTAGGTTTGATGAGTCTTGACAAGACCTCAGTCTCAGAAGAGATTGGAGTTTGTTGAAGAAGTCTGGATCTGGTGAGGATGTCACAAGGTTTATATTTGCCTAGGTCAAGCTGATGAGCAAGACCTGCATACAGAGAGCTACTTATAGTAAACTGCAATGGTCCATGCATGATATACTAAGTATAACTATCATTACTATTGGTTAATCCAAATATAAGTGTTCAAGTGATAACTGTTCTTAATTATAAACAAAAATTCACCTACCAGATATGAATAAAGGGGAAAAGATTTGTAACATTACCATTAGATTTAGATTAGTTGATTAGGGTTAACAAAACTGCAAAGTGTCTCAGTGGCATCCAGTCCTTTTTTCAAATGATAAGCACTCTCCAAAGCAAGTAGACCACTAAGTGGGCTTTAATTATGTATCATTCTGCAATTAATTTTAAGAAACATATAGGAGGCCAGGTTGGGTAATGCAAGAAATCCCTTAACCCTTTAATATTCAGCAAAAGAGTTAACAGTGATTCATCAGTTAGATTCTTTACTTGACTGCAAAGTTATATTGTACTGTTATCTTTTCAGTCAAGTTAATTTGCTAACTATTAACATTATTCATTCATAAACTTTGAACTAAATGATTATTACCAAGTTCAATGAGCTTTGGCAATGGATAATCTTGAAGCTATTAATTGTGAACAAACCATGAGAATTTCACTGAGTTCAATTTGATGGTCTAGATGTATGTGGATGAGCATCTATTATATAACTATTGAGGCAACCCAGTCACCAGAATGACCTCAACTTGAACTCTTGAGTGTGTTGAGGCATGTGAAATCACCTGACAACACACTGTCAGGCAACTTCACACACCTGCTTGACTTGAGAGTTCAAGCACTCAGGGCTTGCCAGCTCACCCTCAGTAAAAATGAAAGCCACCCATTAGCCATGTCGAAGTAGGCCAGAGTCAGGGATACACAGGATCTGACTACATTCTTACTAAATGGAAATTATATTACAAAAGCCTGAATTTACAAGTTGTATGAAAATCAGCAGAAGTCAATAATTACACAGCCAGTTCAGGGACTTAGTTTCAGGGTCCAGTAAGGTTTATTCCAGTTTAGTCTTCAGCTGGCTTTCCTATGACTTGCAAAGTCAGGCTTTTGTAATATAATTGCCATTTAGTAAGAATATAGTCAGATCTTGTATTTCCCTGACTACTGGGTGAATTTCATTTTTACTGAGGCTCACCACTAACCTGTTGCCAAAAATATTGCACAAGAATAGAGAACTCTCTCACCATTCAGTAATTTACAGATTATGTGTGGCATTGCAACAATGATGAAGCTCAAGGCTGAGCTTCCAAGAAGTGTATCTAGTGATTGCCAAGAGTTTGAAAACCCTATGGGTTTTTGGTAAGGGTATAGAGGGTAGGGGTTTTTGAGGGTAAAGGTAAGGATAAGGCAATTTGTACCCCAGGATTTTCCCTGGTGATCACTATGTATATCTATGAATGGTGATGGAGATTCTATTCAGAGACACAACTAAGGCTGGTTAGTGGTTATGAATGTCTTTCAGTCAGCAAGTACCTGCCGACCGGTTCATATTGCGGTGGTTAACAATTCAACTTATGAAATTTTGACATGTACTGATTAAGGATAGGACATGACCTGGCTAAGTAGATAGTGGCTAGTATTCAGATCGAGGTCGGAAATTTCTGCACAACCAGGGGTCAAAATAAACCACCCTGAAAGATCATCGCTAATTCAGCTCATTTTTGTCAGCAAATTAGATCGAAATTTTCAACCCGTTCAGGGAGCCAAATTTCCTACTTTAAGTTACTGAATATTAAGTACGGAAATTGTGAACCCAATTTAAATCTTTAAGAATTCAGCCCTTTAGAGTCTGAAACAGCCGTTTTCGCTCTTTGAAGTCGAATTTCCGACCTATGTCGGCTCGTAGTGCAGTAGTTCTATACTGTAATCTTCATCAAAGATATTTATCTGATACTTCTCTAATAACTCGAATCGGATATATGAATACAATATGAAGTAACCTTATTACATAAGAGATGAATATTTAGGAGGACTGAACGGCAGATCGGACGAGAAATGCAGAATTAGCTCGTCGAGGCGTTATAGTGCACTTAAAAGGTTTCGGGTGCCTAAAAAATGCGAAGGAGATTGAGAGAACAAGTGGAATGGAGAGAATTTTCAACCCACCTTACACTACCTTCTTTGTAGGACGTATCTATCAGAATATCGTTTTCTTCGCCATCGCGTTCTGTAATTACTTTGAATGCATAAAACAAAGATGTTGCAAAAGCCCATGCAACTGCCTCAGCGAGGTCACGACCAGGACATATGCTGTGAAGAAATATTAGAGCTGCACTTAGTACAAGAAGCTGTACATACCGTCTTCCAAAACCAAATGCAGCGGACCTAGGATCAGCTTCGGGGGCTCGTCCCTCTCCTACGAGAAATCGATCTGGATTGAAACTTTCGGGGTCCGAATAGATTTTGGGATCATGAAGTATAGCCCTGAAAAGAGAGATCACAGTGTGGATTAGATCCAGTTGTACTTATAAATGGAGATAATGCACCTCACCATTGGTTCACCAGTATCATGCTTCCTGCTGGAAGATGATAACCATTGTACTCATCATCCTCCCCTAATCGATGAGGAACTCCTAATATCCTCATTAGGAGCCAATACGTCATGCATAAGGTAAGAAAGCACACACCAACTGGGGTCGAAGCGGCGTATCTGAAATATTGAATAGATACCTTGCGTTGAATATAACGACACACATGTGAATCTTACCTGATCGCCTCACTAATTATGCAGTGCAGGTACGGCAAATGGTCTCTGTCCGAGAAGTTTGGTAATCTATCTCTGCCCACAACTAAGTCCATTTCTGCTTGTGCCCGCGCTTGAACAACAGGATTAGCAACAAGCTGCGTGAAAATCGTTAGCAGCAATGACATTGTCTGAACAATCGGTTAAGGATTCTCAACTTCAAGGAAGCAAAAAAAGACGTACTGTATCCAGACCTCCTTCCGTGGGGCATACGCGTAATCAGATTAGTCGTGTTGGGTATATATTGCCTAGCGTACCAGAGTAAATCAATGCAGCAGTGCCAGCAACACCTTCGTTGTCCCTGCCACGCGTTTCTTCCAGCAGTTCTGTGGTATAGCATGGAATAGCTGTTCCGTCAATCTGAAGATCTCAACGTCACGATTGTGAGTCGCAATGTGTATGTCTGGATGTCCTTACCATTTGGGATTTTACCTGTTCGAAAGGTGTATAAACAAATCTCTTAAGGTCCTCTTTCGTTTGAGGAGGTATGAAGAACCGATGTGGAAGGAATCGAACTGGACATGTGATGTCAGTGCAGACGGCCTATAGCGTGATGACAACGTACGCCATGGGATTAGGTCGACAATATGCGCTCCTATAACACCGGCTTTCTGAATTGTTGCAACCCCCTTCTCGGCCAGTCCGATGAAGATGTCATCATTAGACCTCACTTCATGCCCATAAGTAAGCATCATGGTAATTCCTCCAGACATTCTGCATGGTATGTTAGTATATTGATTATTAAATCGGTCATACAGACACACCTTTGGATATGTCTTCTGTAATTCTCCGGCTCATCCAGTAGATCATTAAGAAGTTGGTGGCTCTCCTTGAGTATCAATGAGAAATGTCTTGTAAGAAGTCCTTTTTGAAAGTAGTTTTGCATGTAGCGACGCTGCCGTTTGTACTTCTCTCCATAATCCATGCTCGTGAGTGCAAAATTCTAAGATTGTAAATGATTATCATAGAATCGTAATCTGTCTATGTTCATACCCATCCGATTCTGAAATCGAACTCAACGCATATGTATCGAAAAAAGCTGAGAGACTCACACTTCGTTTGCCATAGCGAATTGCGGTCGATACGAGTATTTGGCGCTTCTTTTATCTAGCAAGTCATGTGCAATATCTAAGGAATTCACCACTATGACAGGCCTTCCGAACGTATGGAAGTAGATCATATCCCCTGCAGAAAATTGTCGAAGGTGGAATCGAAGGCACTACAGCATCAGACACACCGTAAATTTCCCCCCATTTTTGGAAGATCTTCCAGGATGCATTGCGGGGTACATCGAGAATATTCCCTACAATTGGAATGGGTTTTGGCCCGGGCGGGTGTCGTTTGTCTTTCTTGAAAATGTATAACATCAGTGAGTGCACAGCAATCAGAATCGCAAGGGATATCAGTAACATCTCCGAAATGAATGCTAACCCAAACTGCATTCCAGTTGAATTCATGGATGAAAGGAGTGTGCTTTAAATACGGAGATATTCAATCTGTCTTCCAAATTTCATCTCGGGTGGATCTGCTCCATATAAAACGGTCAATGATTTCTGATTTTCTTATCCGCCCCAAAGTGCGCATGCCATTAGAATACTCTCACCAAAGCCGGCCATCGCGGTAATAATAAATTTGATCCATCCTGGACGGCGGTCACAGCAGAGCAGTGGGAAGCAATGACCTGCATCAACCGCGACGCGGTGGGAAGCTCAGGTACATCAAGTCGCTGAGTCAGATATACAAGCAAATCGGCCGAACCAAAGTGTTAAACAGGTTAACTTCGGATTCAGTAGGGTCAAATCTCAAGATTCCCGACTCGTAAGGCAGTCTTCAGCTTCTGAAAATCTATTCATGTATCCTTCTTCCCATGAAATTCCATCCTATCATAGTCTACAAGTTTCTTCCATGCAGTTCTAGGACCTGACAGACATCAGATCAGAGTGTCTGACTTTCAGCTTTATCATAAGGATGCAAGGAATACATTGAAAACACCGAATCGTCTCACTGCTCGTTCAGTATTTTCGCCATGATAACTTCTCACAAGATAGCATGGCCCGCTGTGATTACCTTCTTTTTCATAGTTGTCGTTATCACTATCAAGTCGATCATAGAAAGACGCAGAAAGTGGAGCAAAATGCCTCCCGGTCCGCTTGGAATCCCTATTCTCGGAAATGCCATGCAAATACCAGTGAGAAAGCCTTGGCTTCAGTTCAGTGAATGGCGAGATGTCTATGGTAAGCAAAATACGAATTTTTATCATCATCCATGGTAACAGCACTATCAAGGCCCTATATTTTCACTCAATTTAGCTGGACAACCAGTGATAATATTAAATGATCACAAGACCGCCGCAGACTTGTTCGGTGGATAATCTTGTTTCTTCTATGAATTTTGAGGTTTAAGTTTCTATAGATCGCCGCTCAAATATCTATAGTGATAGGCCTCGGTTCATCGTCGCCGGAGAATACTTGACCGGCGGTATCTTTATGGTTTTCATGCGATATGGAGAGCTGTGAGTAAAATTATTCTACATTTGACATATCTAAAACCTAGAAATACGGGAAAAGCTGGCGAAAAATGAGGCGTGTATGCCATGAAGAATTTAACCCCAGAGGTTGTGAGAAGTACCAAGCTGTGCAATTCAAAGAAGCGGCTTTAAATATCCTCGACATTATCAATGATCCTAAAGGCTGGATAAATTATTTGAAATTGTGCGTATTTTCATGGGGATCTGTGACAAAGATCCTACATTTAATTTCAAATTTCTCGGAGATCAGGTCTACCGCTTCCAACATTCTCACTGCGACATACGGATGGCAGCGGGTATCTCAGAAAGACATGAACATTGTACAGCGCATTCACGCACACACTGCTCACATCGCAACTGCAGTCATCCCTGGGGCTTTCCTCGTGGAAGTCCTACCAATTCTGGACTTCCTTCCTGCTTGTATTTCAAAGTGGAAGAGGCAAGCCACTCAGTGGCATCTCTCAGAAACAGAGATGTTTACGACATTTTTAGAGGATGTGAAGCTTGATGATTTACAAGTATGTGGGAAGTTATCCATCCAGTTATCTGGGTTTTGCTAGTCACGCAAGTTAACTGCTCCTTCCAGCAGTGCTTCGCCCGTGGTCTCTTAAAAGTTCCTAATAGTCATGGACTTTCTAAGAAGGAAATTGCGTGGCTTGCTGGTATAGTCTTGTGAGTTATTACAGGGTTAAGTTCTCGTACTATTATTTCACCCTTGAATAGCTCAGCAGGTGCCGAAACAGTGTGTTCCTTTTCCTCCCATTTGCTCAAGCTTTAACATTTCTGCCAAGACATTCGGTACGCTAATGAACTTTGTACTCGCCATGACATTGTATCCAGAGGTGATGCGTAAAGCTCAAGACCAACTGGATAAGATCGTCGGTTATGATCGCCTTCCTTCGTTCGACGATAGGGCCAATTTGCCGTATATTAGAGCATTGGTGAAGGAAACTCTTCGCTGGAGACCTGTTGCACCTCTTGGTAAGATTGGTATGCCCATTCACCGAAGGTTGTTATTTAAAGTATATAAGCGGTTCCAAGACGCGTGACTCAGGTATTAAAGGATTATCACGCAAGTATTATCCGTCTTAATAAAATACTCTAGGACAATGTTTATCGAGGTTATTTAATTCCAAAAGGTGTGCCATGTTAGCCATCCTCTAATTCTGCACTTGCAAATATTCCTTCCAGGAACGATTCTCATACCGAATGTGTGGTAAGTGACTGAAATCTGCGAAATATGGATAATCCAAAATTATGGGTTCACTTTATATGCAGGGGAATGAACAGGTACGGACGCTCAACCTATATAAGTATCTTGAGGCTCCTCTTCATTTACTATTAATTACATAGGGATCCTCATATTTTCCCTGATTTCGACGAATTCCGCCCTGATCGTTTTCTAGACGAAACAGATCAAGAAGATTTCGTCCCTCCGGACACCCACGGAAAGGGTCACGTAACGTTTGGTTTTGGACGACGGTATAGCTCTTACATTCTGAACACTGGATTGATGCTGATCCTGCGTATGCAATCAGAATCTGCGCCGGATTGAATTTTGCGGAGCAAGTTCTATTCATTCAAATGGCCACCCTGTTATGGGCATTTAACTTCTACAGGCCACTCGATAGTAATGGCATTCCTATCAAGCCTTCCAGGTCAGACGTCGTTGACACTGGAGTAGTAGTGTAAGCATACCTGCCTTTTCTTACTAATCATCCTCCAATTAATTATCACGTCAAAGTTTGCCTGCACCCTTCGAGTGCAGAATTGCTCCGCGATCGGCCGATATATCCACAGTTGTGGAACGCGCACTCTCAATGGTTATGTAGCAAGTTGAAGAATATCACTTATAAGATTGTTTGTATCTATGTAATTTCAATACTATCCAATGGCACCATTCGTTGCCAGATGTTCACAGCTCCACAAGTGGCACAACGACCCGGTCTTTCTTGGCATTTGGGTCAATGTAAACTTTAGGAAGCAAAGTTATACGGCGCGTCTTCTGGAATATTAAGCCCTTTCCTCCAAAGTACCTGCCGCTTTCAAAGTTCCAGCAGTCATTGCACCTTGGCCAATTGGCTAAATGCATGATGTACTGGCGAAGTTCTTTATCGACTTCCACGCCGAAAGAGGGAATTTTTTTCAAGGCGTCCAGAAATCTGGCTTCGACATCTTCATGGTATTCGGATACCCATGATAAGGCACCTTCGAGGGTTATGTTAATTTGGTTCATGACAACGGTGAGAATATTATGACGATCATCGCCAGTCGATTGCTCCTTGTTATACGATGCGAGGTCCTGGGAATTAAAGAATATATATTAGCAGATTATCGAGTATTTAAGAGTGTATTAATTGCGGAAACCTACGTTGTCCATAATAATCAACTCAGCTACGAGGTACTCAAGTTCTTTGATAATTGGATGGTAAAATGCATCGTCTGGAATGTTAAGATGCAGTTCTCCTGGAACGTACGATGGCCGAGCACCAATGTTTTGCCTTCGCACAGTCAAATACTCTTCTACTGTTCGATTGTATTTATTATCGCGGTCCGCAGCTTGAATAACTACGGAGTTCAGGTAATCCGTAAAGCTTTCGACAAAGTGTTTTGCTGAGTGGGGCGATGCCGTTTGGAGGGCTAGTTCCCAAAATCTGTTCCTCCCATGAGTTTTTGTTCGCGCGAAATAAGTGATGATCGTTCTCGCTTACTCCTTTGCAACTTGACCAAGCACAATCTCGCCTTTGGGACGAGGCTTATATGGGTGGTTCAAAGCGTCGATGACGATATTCACCATCTCACGTACTACGTCAACAGATTCTACATCTGTGTATTCGTCCACCACAAAAAAAAGGTTCATAAGGTCACATCCGGTGCGAAGATGCTCTGAAGTCTGCTCAGATTCGAAATTTTAAAAATCTTGTTTCTACCTTTAGATGCATCTGGATATGCAAGAGAAGCAAGACGGCCTGTAAATTTTGAATATGTAAAGGTTAAATTTTATTGCATTGATGAAATTTACCAAAGTCGCATTTATCAAAGGCTAACTGCGATCTTGGGGAGAAAGCTTTGAACTTGTGAAACCACGCATTCGACTGGCTGCTGACTTCGTAGTAATGTGGGTTAATTCTTCTAGTCCAAGGCCAATTATCCATCGTCCTTGGAAGATACATAGTTTTGGGTTCCTTATGAGTGTTTGCAGACGGCATGCCTGTTTCAGAGGAACAGACGATAAGGAGGAATGTTACGTGGAATTTATCTCGGCAGGCGCTCATGATATAAAAACTATCCTTTATGTCCGATCAGGACATATGTTTTCTAAAAATTGTACTTTTAGTTGCTAAATCACCCCTTACTGAAATTTAATCTATCAAATTCGTTTGCTATCGGCTGAAGTTCAAGAAGAAAACAACATATACATTCACATGGGTTCCTTGCTCACTATTGCGGAGTTTCTGCTTAGATCCGGACAACCTGGTTTGCATACACTTCAGATGATTGTCATATTTGTTGAAGTATAGATAGAATGACTGTCTTCTATGATATTCTTTTAGTCTATCTACGGGATCGGACTATTGTCAGGTTCAAATACTCACGTGAGTGTTATTTGGTATTGCTAGGTCTGGAAGGTAATGTCGTGGATTCCGACCCTGTATGTCAAGAAATTAAAGTTGAATTCTCACATCTACTGTAATTCTTAGCAGCCGAAACGTGACCAAATCCTTGTGAAAATCAGTGGAATTAATATATGGCTGATTCGACATATCATCACCGCGCCTTACGTTCAGAAGATGGAGACAACATGGAGGCAAATATGGTTGGCACACTCACGCCCAAAATAAATATAGACGATTTCCCATATGGATTTCACATGTGTAGTCATTTATACTTTCTTTGGGCACGATTATGTATTGCTGAGCGCGTAGATTTATTTCAACTCGTACTGAACATATCATAACATTCCGAACCCCTGGTCATTCTCGAATTCTGTTCTATAATGGTGATAAATCGGGATGGGAGAAGTTAAAAAATAAATCGACTTATGACCTGTCGACGTATGCTCTATATGGCATCATGCTATCGGAAAATTCACGGAGCTTTGAATCTGAGATGACTCTGTATTGCAGTTGTTCAGGACATTAGAGTACACCTCTACAATGATATTCATTATCCGATAGTAGTCAACAGTTCTGATATAAATGTGCTAGATATCTCAAGATTACTTCTTTGATTGGTGAAGCTATTCTTAATAGTTGTAGCGTTGTGATCCCAAGATTACTCTACTCCTGGCAAGAACCTATTAATCGTTGATAAGTGCATGGAATGATTTGTCTGGGAGGGACGATAGATTGATGGCATGAAGGCTATCGATTACTACCGATAGGCGCGAGGATGTCGGAGAGTGGGTGCGAAGTGATCACATTCATTGAGCAAGAATCTCTATATTATTATGACATGTCAACATCCAATCGTTCACCTGTCAAATTTTGTTACCAGATTCTATCTGGAAGACTTGTATGCTTCTCTGGGTGCACGCGAAGTAGTCCATGGCTGAAATAGACTATCCGCCGTCCGGTCTAAGTAGACGCTCGACTCCCACAGCAAGTCACTAGTATCTCCCGTCATGATACCGCAGCTCGTATATCACCAAGGCCGCTTCTATCCAGCCACGGCTAGCAAATCCGGAACTTTCGAGCATGAGATTCACTTCATCCTGACCTCAAATCAGAGGAGGGTAAAATGATCGATAGTTCATTCCAGTAGAAGGGTATCTGATGCATATACGGAATACGAAGCGATTGACAGGCACTTGCTCAGTAGACATGTCCAAATCATCCATCCAATGTTAGATATAAGTGCCGTCCTACATTTAGATATGAACCTACAAAAAGAGCTCCGCTTTCTCATCATACATTCATTCTGTAAGCTATCGCCGACTCCATAAGCCTAATCAAAGGGTGGCATCGACAAAACAGTCTGCATTATAGATATCAGAATATGGTGTCCTGAGCCCCGCCTAGAAGCCGGGGAGGATGCCCTTGGTATCCTCGATGCCATCAGCGAAGCGGATGAGGTTTGTGTGACGCTCGTGTCGTGCTGCTCCTTCTCAGAGAGATGTTGAGGCGTCATCGTCGTAGGGCGATGAAGAACGTCTTGACGTGGCCTATGTGACGAAAAGGCTATAAGTAACGATGCGCTGGTATATATTATGAAAAGACGAGAAGGGAAAAAGAAACGGGCACGGGAAGACTTACCGACGTTAGTCATCATTACACACGAGTATAAGGCTGTCTCGCGCGCGAGCCGTGAGAGGGCAGACACTGATTAGACAGACAGGTGTGCTTCGAGCTATCTGCGGAAGGGGATAGAGGGAAGGGGGGATGTCATCTGGAAGAAGGGGAGAGGGCAGAAAACGCACTTAGCGAACGCGAGCGCGTCCTCGCTGTGCTTCTGAATGAGCATCTCAAGCCCCTGCAGAAGAGGAGTAGCGCGCCGGAGGGGATTCAGTGTTAGACCCAGATCACGCGGGAGCCAATACACACTCTGCACTTCGGACCAATAGTAGTCCCTCATCCCACCAACCCAACCAATGTGAACGACACACCTACACACGGATCTTAATCGCAAATGCACACCTACCCAAAGGCACCACTGAATTTGGGCCCGTAGTGCCTCGCCGCGGACACCATGCATCTGGGAACTTTGCCTGAAATCGCCCAGTTGAACATGCCTTACCTATGCACAACCCATCTCGTCAGCCACCGAACCTGACGATGACTCCCACGGAGGATGAGGTAGCTTGTCCCCGAGCACCGCTAGTTTAAAAGTCACATTTGAGGGGAAATACCGATCTTATTGACGAGGATGAGCTGGATGCTGCGCGCGAGCGCGAACTGTTAGCGGCACTCGAATATCAGCTTCCTTCAGGAAAGGGTATTGCAGCGGCGCAGCAGGCACTTTAGTGGGAGCCAAGAAGTCCGTTTGAGGATGTACTTGGCACGATGCTCTCGGCGTAAATGACGTTGGTCTTCTCGTCGATCGAACGCTTCGGGAGCCGTGTCTGTAATCCGCACTATGCCGGTGCCAGAAGTACATGAAGATCACCACATGATTTGGGGTTAGCAATGCTCGATATGGACTGAGAATTCGTTACGTGCCTTTGGATTGGCTATGTATAGGTCGACACCCGCCAAAAATGGCCAGCTATCCCAAAATAGTTACGGAGAAACTCCTCCGTAAGGTATGTTATGCAAGGAAACGCCGGCAAAGAGGCATTGATTGGACCGGAAGCTTTTACACGTGGATCGATGTTAAACATCGCAACAGAGACGGAGCAGATGGCGAGAAACTTCGTAGACTGGCTTGATGTTGTGATCACAATAGTAGGGGAGCTCACGATTGTGGCACATGCGACGCATATCCGCATATTCGCATAAAGCTACAGTTGCGGACAAGCAAACACATCAAATTTGATATCTCGGGAATGCGAATTTTCTGGGCTAAACTGACGATGGATTCGAACTCGGATTAACAAATAGAGCCCAAAAACAGTGCTTTTGTCAAATTCCCACGAGGTTTTGGAGTGGCCAAAATTTTGGACCAATTTTTCGAGATATTTTGCCCTGTGAGAGGCCATGGGAGGCCATCTGGAAGCCAGAATTGTACCTAGCCAAGGACCAGTGGTACG
>JASFDE010000162.1:0-33200 GCA_036937135.1 Nidula niveotomentosa | reverse complement strand
GAAGAATCTTAATTATTAAGGTCTTTGATTCCCTGTAAAGGTCAGAAATTGGTGTAAGTGAGAAGGAATGTAATCGGTAGATAGTGAGAGGATTAAGAAACTTACCCAAGTTATAAATTCAGTAACATATTAATTCACAAGAGCTATTGAGGACGCAAGGAGAGGATGGGCTATGCGTCAAAACTCGCTTAGAGTCTCAGCCAATCGAGCCACAGGAACCGCGAGCACATCCAACTCTGAGCAGTGTTTTAAAATGCACTGATGGCGGCAGATGTCCGTAGATCGTCCCACGGGGACTTCTTCGGAAAGGGAGGGTTTCTGTACAATGAACTTTGGGAAAGCCACCCTTTCCACAGAAAGGGGGGTTTCTCAATAGTTTTATCCTACTAGAACCAAAGCCGAACAAGATTAGACCATGTAAAAATACACTGAAACTCGGAATAAAAAATCAAACTTACGAAAGTTGAGGGCGGGCTGGCTGTTTACAGTGCCTCGGATGAGGTAAGATGCGTCCAGGCAGGCTTGAATACGCAAAGAGTTAGGAATGTACATAGGCTTATACCGAACAGTGCTGAGCGGATTCTAACATTGCAGATATTAAGGAACGAAGACCACCTGTCGGGGTGAACCCCAGGATCTTTCATTGGAGAACTACAATAGTATAATAGTACATATTGCAATACTTTCACCTCTGATTTACAGCGTGCACCTAGGGAATATCTTGGTTCCGCCGACGCAACTTCAGTTTCGCTTGCATCAGTAGACGTAGATTGGAGTAAAATTCGGAAAACCTACGCGCCGCCGAATTCAGTAAAAGGTCCACAGCATACGTACCCCGGGGCACCTTGTGAACAGAATTAGTGAGTAAACCGAACTACATGTACCAATGGAACGCGTACAAGGCTTTCGTTTGAATGGTATAGATGAAAGTCTCGGTTAGAATTTTTAAAGAATATAGAGAAATTGACATGAATCATACGTTTGTTGCATTACCTGGAAGAGCGAAGAAGGGCATTTCAGAGCGGTGTTATATTATATAAGAACGTATAGGATACTTACAGAAGGATTCGGGGATTACAGAAGCTTCCCCAAATGCGCTGGGAGCGGCGAGCACTTGCAGCAAGAGCCCTAGCGGTGGGGTGAGGCGGATGAGATATATCTTCATAGCTGAACGAATCACGATTTGACTGAGTTCTGCAAGCTAAAAGACAATACCACCAGTTCTTATACAAAACGATTGAGGTTATTCATAGCCGCCTTTCCCTCTCCATATTCATCTGCGTAGAAACATAGCTATACTAGCTCGGAGAAGGAAGTTCCTAGACAATGCAAGTTGCAGATGGGCAGTTTAATTAGGGAAACTGAGGTACTTTGCCGTACGCGTCCATACAATCGAGTCTAAACAGCAATTCGATCGACTTGGCTTAGGTCACTTCCGAGATCTGGAATGCTTTTCATTTTGATGCGGTCAAAGTTTATTCCACTGGAGTTCTGTTGATGAAATGTTCTAGAAGAGACGGGAATGATCTCGGAGTATCTGAAAGAGATGCGTATGTATCTTCAGTGCTAAAAGTAAGGATAGAGTTAGGTTGCGTTGAACTTCTAGATGTTGTAGAGCAGGACCTACTAAACGACCTCCAACGAGCCTGTGCTTCCCTGAGACAAACAAACATGTAAATAAGCCCCGTTGAGCAGCTTGAAAGGGTGCTTAGGCAACATCTTCTTTTCCATCATATCGATGTAAATGTTGCCCTTGTCGTACAGCTAATCATCAGGCTGTTCCGGTAGAGTCGCAACTCACATTAGGCGATGCCGGTCCAATAACATCCTGCGTAGAGCATACGATATCTGAATTGCCGGTGCACAATGGAGATGTGCGCTTTAAAGATAATGGATGGCCATCAATGTACGGGATTGGTACGGAGTACACAGTTTCACGTATCGCCAGGCGCTTGATGGTATAAGCGGCAAGCGCCATCGAGCCACATAATATGCTGAGACCTTGTTGGCAACGCTAAGGCGTGTATTTGGTCGCTCGTCTATACCTGGAGGGTAACAGAGGGCGAGTGCAAAAGGAAGGTCATGTTGCAATAAATTAAGTCGTGAGGAAGCGTAATAATGCAGCGCCATCCATAATGATACAATCGCACCAATCTTATACAGCCGCTGCCATCTCTATCCCCGTCTCCACCACAGCTGTTGGCCTCTTCCCCTCCTTCCCGAGCCCGGCTGCTCTCTCCGATTCCTCAATCGTATACGCTGGCTCCCTCAACTGTTTACAACGGCGCTTGTGCACCTTACTCCGCCAATGAGACTGCAGAGCGGCATCGGTTTCGTAGTACCTGCAATATAGTTCATGAGCATCCACTCTGGTCGACAACCGCAAGAATGACTCACTTTGCACACTCAACACAATAATGTTGTGCCAAACCTGGCTTATCGAGGTCTATGGGCTGCGCTTCCAGAATAGCACGGTTCTACAGCAAGCATTGTATATTAGGCAAACACAAGTGCATTTAGAGGTAATATGCACTTTAGGGTCAAGGTCTATCAGTTGAATTTGGTCCAGATCTCTTGTCCTGACCTGATAGTAGCATGAGGGGTGTTACCAGGTGAAATAAGAGAAAATTTAACACCTACACGTGTTCTAGACGCTCTATGGACGTCTCTTCTTGCATTGTGGACTCGAGAACGACGTAGACGACCCATGGGGAAAATTTTAGGCTGTCAACGCATCGAGCTCGGCGTGTGGGGCTGAAGTGTTTGACATCGTTGTTTTCAGATGAGAACTCCAAATACAGGTACATAGAAATTGGTTACGGAGTCACCCTAACATCCTCATCACCCACGACGACCTTCGACTGCTCCGTATTTTCTAGAAAAACAGCTCATCACTGCAATCGATATCGCAGCAAATTTGCATACAAAAACGGTTATGACATCCTCAGGACTACTTCCAGTGGAGCTTATTGACGCTATCATTGACTTGATAGCGGACGACGAGCTCAACTACCAGTCCAATGGGAACTCAAGGAATCTAAAAGGAGTTCCCAATCTGAAAGCTTGCGCTCTGGTTTCTAGACCATTTTGTCAGCGATCTCAGATTCACCTCTTTGCGAACATAAATCTGTGGCACTCGCAGTCGGGATTGGAGCAGCGATTTTTCCAATTTTATTCTCTCCTACTCCGCAACCCTCGCCTTGGCACTTATGCTCGCACGCTCCACGTTAGCATTCGTGATATTAAGGAGAATGTACCTCCTGGTCACAACCTTCTCATTCTCGATAAAAATGCCGTTCACATTTCGCGCACCCTCAGGATGTTAAATCGCCTTACGTCTCTCACACTTTGGTGTCCACTAAATCAATGGCTGCTCTCGGCCGATATGGAGGCATCCCTCACAGCGCTATTTGCTTTGCCCACTCTCAGAACCGTCGAATTTAGAGGATACCCGAAAGCTTTTCCGTCTAAGTATTTCAATTATCTTTTCCACGTCAAGACAATTAACTTGGTGGGAGTGACTACAACAACATTGGGAGATGCTGGGGAAGACACATCAGCCCCCATGCCGTCCAGCATAGTTTCTCCACAGAGGATTCAGCCTAACAGCATTCTATTCCATGATTGCGACGCTTCTGTTGCAAAGTCTTTACTCGGACTAAACGATTCGCCTGCGTCACCCCTAGATTTCTCTCACCTAACAGAAGCTACCTTTACTTCTCACCAAATAAATGCAATTCAGGCACAGTTCGCCTTGCTGAGATGCTGCTCACATTCAGTTGAGCGTTTTAACTGGAAATCTGCTGTTGATTGTACGCCCACTATTACTTCTCAGTGCTAAAAGCTCACTTATTGTCTTTCAAGTGCGTTATGAATCTTCCAACTTTACTCCTGTCGATATCAATATTTTTCCTAAATTGCGGCAAATTACCTTCCGTCAAATGCTCTGGGAAGGCGATCGGCTACGCTGTATTGATCTTATATCCAAGATTGACGCTGGAAACTCCATCCAGATGATCAGTCTTACCCTTAGTTTGAGCTGGCAATTTGAGGAACTGGGGACTTCCATACTAGGATGGGCGGAGCTGGATACGGTCTTATGTGGAGGAAATTTTGAGGCGCTACGCACGCTTTCTGTCACTGCTATATTCAAAGTCCAGTCTGGAGATGAGGAGAACGCGATCATGCCAGCTGAAATAGTTAAGCAGCAGTTGGCATTGCAGCTTCCTGGTCTTCAAGCTGCAGGTAAACTTGATGTGACTGTTGCACATCCCAATTACTGGTAATAGTAAGTGGTCGCACTTATTTCCGAAGAGTAAATGCAGCTGATTGAATCATTATTTTCAAGACCGCTACTGAACTCGAGAATGAAGCTTTCGGAGTAAATCCTGAAAAATTAGGAAATGAAATTTGAAGCTAGAGCGGCTCGGCGTTCTCCCGCAATTGACAATTCGTTTAGTCCGGACCGTGCCTGAGGGATCTGAATGTGCACAATATCATATGGTGCAATACTTCGCTTTTATGTATGTAGATATCCGGCATGTCGAAGTAGAGTATTCATGCAGAAGTAACAAAGGTAGATCGGTCCCACGCCCTCCTCCTGCGCCGTGCTGCTAAAATGTAAAATTATTCATCAGCTCAAATTAGATTGTCCACGAGCAGGCAGTTCTGGCTTTTTCACGGAGAGCGTTCACGAATTCCAATCAAATTCCAATTTAACGGTATTCCGTTTGCGGCATACTCGTCACGGTTGTGACGAGCTATGAAGTTTCTTGCTTCCAAACCTCTTCCTACAAACTTTCTACAGGAGTCGTCGATGTAGACACACATTCAAGTTCGCTACTTTGCCAGGATCTGACTCCAGCGTGACAACAGTGCATGAAGATCTTCCTGCAATACAACTGCCGTAATCCTCATGGTTTACTCAGGCCGTTACTGGCAGTGGAGCTCTTCAAGGCCATCATTGACCAGGTAGCTTACGACGAGCTTTAGGACGCAATAACGAAATCTCTTCCTTGAAGATGATACTTCCATATCTACTTATATCGACGTCAGCATTTTTAAAACACTACAATACCTCGAACTCCGCGAGATGATCAGGGAATACTATGATCCATTGGAAGGCTTTATCAATCTTATATACAAAATTAAGACTCGGAAAACCTTCAACAGGATTGATCTCACTCTGTCCGAATGGTGCCGGACACTGAAGCAGATCTACGTTTACAGGAGATGGGAGGAATTAGACGCAACCTCGTGCGGAGAAAGGTTCGAGGATCTATGGAGATTGGAGTCGAGCTTTTCTTTCCCGACCTCTCTGAAGACGGAGATGAAGGTGAGGAGAGTACGGCAGCCCAACATGAGGAATTAGCCTCAGATTTGGTTGGACGGTTTCCTGGCCTCTATGCGGTGTGTAAACTTATCATCTATTCTGAATACAGGGATTCCCTGTATACTTACGAGTAGGATTTGAAAATCTAAAGCTCGAATTCACTTGATAAAATCTATATATTTTCAATGCTTTCGGTCTTTCAGTCCAATTCCGCCAGTTTGTATCTTTTTTGTTGGCTTTCGGATGTTAGCGTATATATGCTACTCGTATATTTCGAACTCATGGGCCTGAATAACTAGCTTCAAAAAATTTCTTGATGAATCTTTTACATGCATATTTAAACTGGTCTGCATAATATGGGGCTACAAGTAGTTAAATTTGCTTCAAGCTGTGGTGGAAGAGATAGGGAAGGAGGCAAGGCCGTGGGATGGCATGTTCGGCCCGCAATCTGTCCAAAGCTTTTTTGATGACAAATTCCACTGAGTCTAGACTCCCACGATAAACAATGTGTTGTCAACGCGCTTCCACGACGACTGCGACTGCGACTGCGACGACGACGAGGTTGACGGTGACGCCAACGAGGGTGGATTTGAGGATGAGTCATGCGACTCCTAACATGGAACATCGTATGTTGCCTCCTCAATGTTCTTCCTGAAAGATCAACCTAAATCGCCAAGTCCACAGAATGGCGTACGAACTCTACCCCAATACCACCCGTGCGTTGCTTTTCTTTGATATAACTGCCACCTTAACTCGGCCTTAGATGGAATGCCTTAAAAAGCCATGATGACATTTTAAATGCCCTCGAGGCCGATATCATCTGTTTTCAAGGTGAATTCCTGCCTTGATCAGTCTGAGAGCTATTTCTAAAACTCTATGATTGAAATTTTTAGAGATGAAATCTGCTCGTCCGGCTCTTCCTAAAACAGTCGCAGTGCCACCATCTTATGATTCATTCTTCTCGTTTCCACTACGTAAATCAGGATACTCAGGTGTTGCCGTTTATACGCGTACTTCGTCCGTCATTCCTATTAAGGCAGAGGAAGGACTCACTGGCTTTCTCCAGCCCAAGCCTCCGTTGACATCCGACGAACGGATCTCTCCTATTACTTCATATCCCCCGGACGTCGACACTCCCGAAGGCGATGCGGTGGACCTAAAGGAGCTCGATGCCGAAGGACGCGCTTTGGTGCTTGATTTCGGGCTGTTTGTGTTGATCAACGTTTACTGCCCGAATGACGGCACTGGGACCGAGGAGCGCGACCTATACAAAATGGGCTTCCACCGGCTTCTCTCTGCACGCGTCCGTCAGCTCGTGGAAGAGGGGAGAGAAGTCGTGGTTGTAGGCGATATCAATGCGTGCGCAGCGATATTGGACCATTGCGAAGGCCCTATTATGATGCGGAGAGCAGCGTCTGAGGGTAAGAGTACGGAAGAAGTGTTCTATGAGAGGGAATGCCGGCTGTGGTTGAAAGATTGGTTGATAGAAGAGGGTCGAGAAGGTGGACAAGTTGTGGATGTCGTGCGAAGGTCTTGGCCGGATAGGAAGGGGATGTATACATGTGAGCTCGTCCGAATGTGATCAATCACTGTAATTGACTGCCTAGCCCAGGTTGGAACACGAAGATCTCAGCTCGAGACTCGAACTACGGCACACGTATAGATTACATCCTTGTCACCCCCGGACTGCTTCCCTGGATCAAGGCTGCGGACATCCAACCTCATATCAAAGGGAGCGACCATTGTCCCGTCTATGTGGACTTTTATGATCAGATTGTGGATGGGCAGGGGAAGACTGTGAAGCTTGCGGGCGTTCTCGGTGCAAAAAGGGATGCCGGTGGAAAGGCCAACCCTCCACGACTGGCAGCAAAGTTCTGGGACGAGCATTCGGGGAAACAGAAACTGCTGGGGCAGTTCTTCGTCAAGAAGGATGTGGCACCTTCTCTCGCCTCCCCGCTCTCTGTTCTTGAGCCGAGTCCTGAGCGAAGCCCTTCGCTTACGCCCACTCCTGCATCTGCAACTGCCCTGCCATCTCCTGCTACTCTTGTTCCCAATCAGGATCCTCTATCCATACCTCCCGACCCTCTCGGTCCCATTGCATCATCCGAACCTCCTTCCAGTTCACCCAGCACTACTTCCCAACTCCCGACGTCCATGCTGAATATCGCCACGTCATCTATAACCTCAACCTCCATTTCAAAATCAAGCGGAAGTTCGACCACTATCAAAAGTGCATCTTCTCCACCGGCACCGCTAACAGCGACGAAGAGAAAGATGACAGTGGACTCGGGTTCGAGGAAGAAGCAGAAACCAGGGCTCAAGCCGAAACAGGAGGAGAAGAAGGCCGGGCAGACAAAGTTAGCTTCCTACTTCAGGAAGTCAACACCTGCGAACTCGAACGCTGCTCCTAGCCCGTCCACATCTAAGTCCAAGTCCAAGTCGAGGGAGTGCAGAGCAGCACCAACATCCAGCAGCCCCTCCCGCGAGGAGTCCGATCCCGAGCCTATGGAGGTGGACGAGGACGCCGACTACCGCCTTGCCCTCATGCTCTCTCAGGAATCTACTAGCTCATCCTCGCGATCGTCCATCAAGAACGGAAATGGAAGTAAACAGGCATGGTCATCTCTCCTCGCTCCTATCCAGGCGCCAAAATGCACCGTCCACAACGAGCCAGCGAAAGAGTTCACGGTGAATAAGCAAGGACCCAACAGAGGGAAGCGCTTCTTCATCTGCTCTCGGTACGTCCTCTTTCACTTATATATAGATGAGCGGGTGTGCTGATAACGGTTGCGGGCCACGCAGGCCTGTTGGGCCCGGATACGATAAGGGGCGCGCCGAGCGCTTGAGAGAAGATGTGGATCCGCAGTGGAGGTGCGACTTCTTCAAGTGGTCAAGCGATGTGAAGAAGGATATGATGAAGGGGAAGAAGGTTGGATGAGAGTGTCGATGAGCGTGTGTTTGGGACATCTCCGACTTTACCCTTTAGTGGGCCGGTCTTCTGCTTGAGTATCAACCTCCTTACGGGGCCGCTCTCGACGGTGAGCTCCTGGTCCGTCATAGATCTGTATATAGTTGTGCTCAAGGACGTCATAAGCCTTTGTCGCTTTTTTGCTTTGTATATTAGTTACTTGATATTGTACTTGTGATTGCTTAGTTCAAGGTTGTCCGAGATGCATGTTGGAGGTTGGAATCTCGTCGCTGAATCGCCGAACAGCGATGTCTTATGGGCTGGAAGCGCCTCCTTCCATTGAGACTCTGCCTATCTTGGAATCCTCATCGGTCTTTGCTTGTCTTCATGTTGATTATCTAAGGCTTGCTGATGGTCCATACTTAGAGCACACGCTGGTGGTTTCTGAACCTCTTTTTTGCGATTGGGAACCGTAAAACAAATCTTTCAAAAACACAGTTAAATGTCGACTACTGATGAAAACTGGAAGCATTTATCTGCGCATGATGCCTTTTTCGCTGGTCCTGAACTGCATGTCGCTGTCACTGAAACAGTCGCATTCAAATCATTTCTTCGAGGAGAAGTTTGGAGACAAACCTAGTTTGGCGCATCTATGGCATGTGAGCCTTACTTGAAGAAGACTCGCATGTAGGAGACGTATTCATCGTCGGTATTCGATTCATATCTGGCTTTGATGAACCCACTAGCATCGTTTCCTACTAGGTACCGCAACTTCTCTGTTCCATCTGTCGCAGCTTCATGTATAACCTTTGCTACGTCCTCTGAGGAGATGGCACGGGCTGCACTCATACGGCCGAACGCTGCCCATATCTTCGCTATATAATCTTGGTATGCAGATCCCACTGCCGCATCATGTGAGACGGTCTCAGAAGAACGTGCGTTGAAGTTGGTGGAAGTCACCCCGCCATGTGGAATGACGCTCTTAACGAAAATATTAAAAGCAGACATTTCGAAAGCAAGGGCTTCCGTAAACCCTTCCAGCGCGAACTTTCTTGCACAATAGATGGACATCATAGGAAGAGCGTATAAGCCTCCTCCAGAGCTCACATTGATTATCCCGCCGCTCTTATTCGCACGAAAGTGAGGCAAGAGAGCACGAGTGACGTCCATAACACCTGTGGAATAGGATTCAGAACAGCTAATTAGGTTTCTCTGTCACCTATGGAGTAGATTATACGACCATACCAATACATTGACATCAAATTGCTCTTGGATTCTCTCCCTAGGAACTATCTCAAAGACCCCATTCTGGCCGTATCCTGCGTTATTCAGCAGGAGGTCGATGTTGGTGAAATTTTTAATGGCAGTCTCGATAGCAGTCGAAATGCTACTGAAGTTTTGTAAATCGAGGCGTAAAATAAGGACTCGGTTTAAATCAAGTTGTTTAAGGTCGCTGTCCCTGTCCGGGGAGCGCATTGTTGCGACAACGTTCCATCCCTTTTCATAAAATAACTTCGCCGAAGCTAATCCAATGCCGGAACTCGCGCCAGTGATGAAAACAGTCTTCGCCATTCCTAGAGAACCTATTAACGCAGGCGGAATAAGATTCAGATAGAGAGCAAATACCGCACCCGGGAGGACGTATCGTTTAGAAGTAGTAACGGGCTGAGGTTGAGACGGGAAGCACTAGTTAACTTTATAACATTTTAGTAGAAGGCAGTATGAGAATCTACTTCCTGGAATGCACAACGATTTGTATAGCATGTAAAGAGTTTATTTAAGTATAACAAGCCGAGAATCCGCGTCATAGCCGCCCATCGCCGCCTGCCTTGTAAGCGAATAGATTTCGGACCATCCGAATGCATGTGTCATGCTTTGTAAACCAAGCTATGAGCTGGCGATGAATACTGGCTTGATAAAAAAGCTAGAACCACTGAAATTTGAGCGCTAAAATGATTCTTTACAGATGTCATACTATCCATGGCCATTGAACAAGCACATTCGATTCCAACTGGAACGGCATGTGTTGCATTGATATAACTCGAGATCATGTTTGTGGACCCAAATTCTAATATTCGGATTCCAAGTGTTCCAGGAGAGGAAGTTTCTTTGCAATATGATGGAGGAGTGTTTGCTCCAAGAGAGAAAAAATGAAGGAAACCAATTATAAATAACGCCATATTGATCTTGTTTTTATTTTCAGGATCATCATTGCGGATAACAACATAGAGCTCTCTTAATCTTATACATCGAAAAATAATATTGGCGTTATGTGCTGCGATTGAGCATTTTTTATTCACCCACTGCTGAACGCTGAGTACTTCGAGA
The DNA here is from genome assembly GCA_036937135.1 of Nidula niveotomentosa. Classification (NCBI taxonomy): domain Eukaryota; kingdom Fungi; phylum Basidiomycota; class Agaricomycetes; order Agaricales; family Nidulariaceae; genus Nidula; species Nidula niveotomentosa. Next base: position 22,632 of record JASFDE010000162.1, on the reverse strand, counting down.
GACAGCGCGTGCTTCGGAAGCGCGCGTGGATAGAAATCATCTGCAATGGCACTGGATTTTTCTGAATCGTCCCATCTGCATTCGTGATTATTGAGCAATAGTTGCTGCGCTCCAGAATACGATGCCAAATAGTTAATAAACCCACGATTGATGTCGGTACCGATTCTTGTGTCGGCTTTTAACGGCTTTACCAGGCTCGGATCGTATCAAGGAGGTACATAAGGTCTCCCACGGTTTTTCTCTTCTCTCCACCATCGTTGCAGCAATCGTGTTGCACTCTGCAGTTCAAGCTGTCGGATTCCAGAGTAACGGAGCGATGGAAGATGGATTGTGTGACGCTTTGGCTAGCTGCCAAGGTGACATAGCTTCTCCTTAGACAGGGTTTCTTATGGAAGCTATTCAACTTCATTGTTGCGATTTCTTAGCGCCAAATGTTGTTGTTTTCAGGAGACATTTTCATGTTACAGTCGTAATGCTAATGGCATTGCGGTAAATTATTTACTCGATACATTTGTTTCATGAATTCATCGAAATAGTCAACTCGTATATGGTTTGGGTATCTCAGCCTGGTAAGTACCTACTCATTCGTTTTTGCACGCACAGCTACTGAGCCTTCTCAATGAAAGACCCGCTAGGCATGGGCATTGCATATGCGACTGTCTCATTAGCACCAACATGTGCAATGACACCACCTGAAGGTGTTCCGAGCAAGATGTGGTCGCTCCGTGATTGTAGCGTGATTTCCGGTGGGGCTGCCATATAGCCTACGCTCTTGCAAGAAGAGCTACCGACGTGCGTAGTTGTGCACAGTGCTTGGAATAACGAGCTCTTGAAGTATCCCGGGTGGTCGCGCCTCATGAGAATGAAAGCAACTATAGCCATCAGGAATGGCAGCACGATGAGAACGACCTGAAGATACGAAATCGCGGCCTCGTTATGCCGTACTTCAATCTGCACGCCCGACGAGTCGCCACCGAGGATGAGGCTCCTCGATATAAGAAGATTATCGATACGGGTAAGGTTTTTCGTATACCAGTCATATCCTGTCTGATTGAAAGCAGCCGCACTGGTGTTGGCACTGCCATCTCCGAGTACGTCGGTGATGATGAGCACCGAGGAAGCATCGAGTTGTCCTAGGAAATGAGCACCAGTTTGGTTTCCGATGGATTTATAACAAGTGTTGGACTGGACCTTGCCACCTGTGGCAAGATTGGTGTTATAGTAATCGCAAGGACGGGAGGGGGTAACGGGCTCTGAAATAGTCTCCGATCGGATGAGAGTGACGTTGGAGGATGAAGTACGAAGGATGGTATAACTCGACTGATTGTTTGCGCCTACAGGGGTAAGCAGCTCTAGCTTCGCGGAGAAGGCTGTATAGTGGTCGACTTGAACCATTGCTCCAAAGGAGATGCTTACATTGTTAGTCTGAGCAACGGTGCACCTGTCAATCAACGTTTGCGTCGAGGAATCGATAGGTCCAGTAGGGTCGGGAGCCCATGTCCGTCTAACCAAGGATGTGATTTCGTCGTCTGATAACACGGGGGGGTTGGTAGATAACATCGACACTTTCAAGAATGTCTGCAAGAAAGTGTGGCGACGGCGGCCTTTCGTCACCGTAAACACCTGCTTCAGCATAACTGAGTCTCCTCCAACTCCCAGCGACTGCCACGGATTGTCCTTCCTACTTGGAAGAAGGTACTCATCATTAGTGGAGTCCCACCAGATCTCAGGTTGCCCATCTAGTTGATCGAGGAATCCAAGAGCATATGAGTGGTCGAAGAAACAGTTCCAGGCTTGACGAACATCATCTACCGTCTTAACTTCACACCCGACTGCAGACGTGACCATGCTACTTTGATCTACGCTGACCGAAAGTCCCTCGTCATCGAGCCATATACGCGGCCCTGCTGTGTCGAACGATTGGTTCGCTGGCACTATCTCGCGCTCCCCGAGGGCGATCGTCCCCGGAAGGGTGAAGTTGAACCCGGATTTATACAGGTTGCCTGTGAACGCCTCATCTAGGTCGATGTTGTCAAAGTTCTGCGATGGGTTGGAAATGGAGACGATATAGGATGGGTCGGAAAGCCTCTGCTCCGCCACAGACGACGCTGGGACGAACGCTGATCTCGTCACGTAGCCAGGGGAGTCAAGTCCCCAGAGGAGCGTGTCATACAGGCCTGCTAAAGCAAAACTGGCGGCGAAGGAAAGCACGAGGAATGCGCGTATGCTGAAGCCGCGCGAGAAGATGTACAAAAACTTCTGTACGGCATCCTCTTGGAACATGAGGAATGACGTGTACGACCTCGATCGGAAAGCGAAGTACGCGAAGACGTTGTAAATCGTGAACTGGAGCAGCAGCGTCGCCACTCGGAAGAGGACGTTCTTGACGGCATTTTGCCGAACGGAGAGGGTGGATTCGAGAAAAAACGAGTAGGAGAGCTGCATTGGAGGCCGCTCCGCTGAGGATCGTAAAAGGGAGAAGGGTCTCCGTGCAAGCTGAATGCGTGGGGGCACAGTACGACGACAGGACCCGGCCCATTTCCCTGCTTGCCCCTGGAGCCTATGTATAAGGATGGGACGGATTCGGCATTATTCCCAATATTGACCTATCATGCCCAAAGGGCCATTGACCGCCAAGTAATACTGGGCAGCGGAAGATTAGGCAGCGAGTGCCTGAGTTTTCGTACCTGGAGATGGAATATGTCGTCAGTTGATCAAAGATTCGTGGTGAGGAGGTACTCAGTATGTAGCATGCACTCAGCAGTCGATAACATCGACGGCGATGAATGTGACGTTACAGCTGGAATAACCTTGTAAAAACAACATGAACTGATCTTCAATGACAAGTTTGAACCTGAAAAACAAAGGGTACCAAGTCAATGCTAATGACTATCACAAACCACGCTCAGTCAGGGCTCTGCACGAGTACGGCATCCCCATCCTGATCCTGCGATTATGTATGTATCGTCAGCGTTTAGTCGGCGTTACTCTGCCAAGCAGTGCTCAATGGATAACCGTGGCGAAGGAAACAGCAGATACTTGACAAGCGCTCGCATGGCCGAGCCGAGCGCCGGAAACGATGGTCGGTGACAAGACGGAATAAGAGACGCAGAGGGGTCTCTATCGCCGGTAAACTCATGGAACGTGGGTACCTGACCACAGCTGACGCTGGCTGTTGCCTGGCTATAGCTAGTGATGGCCCGTTGTTTGTTGCAGGTTACTGGTTTATCGGTGTCTGCGATCATGCCTACAAATGAGAAGGTTCAGTGAGCTGCGTTAACTATCTTGTGATCAAGCGTTGAATACAATCAGCTTGTTTCATTGATATCTGCTACTGCCGCTAGTCACCGCTAAGCAGGTACAGACGGTACATTCACGGGGTGCCTCATAGTCTATTGTATCAGGGTATCCTTATCCGAAGTGTCGGTCATTTACACTGCAATGAAGCTCCATCAGTCCATGTAGAGTTCTTAGATTCCTAATGAAAATCCTCGTAAGTGTCGTATACGCACGAGTGATCGGTTCGATGGGCTTACCGAAGGTGTAATGCGGGATGAACGAGCACATTCGATCATCCGTTCAGCTGCGATAGTCGCCATTGATCCTGACATACTCCTGCATAACGAGAGGGCAATCAGCGATCCGAAGGAGTCAAACATGCAGGGAAAAGCATTGCAAGGTAGGACAGGAAGCACTACTCACGTAGCTGAAATCGCAGGTCCAGTACTTCGCCTCCCCTTCGCCCCCCGTCCCCAGATCCACAGCGATCTCAAAATCCTCGTGCTCTAGGATCTCCTTCGCGCGCACCTCATCGACGTTCTCCGGCTCGCCATTGATGAGCACGGGCAGCGGCTTGCTGCCGTCCGCCGGGATAAAGGTCACGCTCACTTGGCTTGGGTCGATAGTGGGCGGCTGTGCGGAGGGTGAGGGGGGAGAGAGGGGCACGGACCCGGTGGCGGCGAGGATGCGGCCCCAGCTGTGGAAGAGGGTTAGTGATGTGAACACAGGGGAAAGGGATGGGCATGGGGAAGGAAACGCACTTGGCGTCTTCACCGTAGAGGGCAGTCTTCACGAGGGCAGAGGTGGATATCCGGGATGCAACGGCGTGTGCATCCTTGTAGGATGGTGCGCCCTGGAGAGATCTTAGTCAGAGGGTGGTTGTAGAAGAGGAGAACAGAGTACGTACCTTGACACTAACAGTGACGAACTTTGTAGCGCCCTCACCGTCCCGAACGACGAGCTTCGCCAGCTCTGCGGCGAAGTCAGTCAGTTCATTCTTGAACACATCGTACGCTTCCTTATCCGTCTCCTCGTCGATCTCCGCGCCCTTCGACGCAGCCCCATTCGCTAGAACAACAATGGTATCATTCGTTGACATGTCCCCATCCACGCTGATCGAGTTGAAGCTCCGGTCCACCGCGTACGTGAGGGCACTCTGCAGACTGCGCGGGGAGACGGCCGCGTCTGTCATGATGCACCCGAGCAGCGTCGCGTGCAGCTGTTTGGAACCAGAACCAGCGAACGTCGTTCCAGCGGGCCCCATATCGGGGTGGATCATCCCCGCGCCCTTGTCCATGCCCGCCATGCGGTACTCGACGCCGTTGATCGTGAACACGCGCGAGCGCAGCTTGGGGAACGTGTCCGTCGTCATGAACGCCTTCGCCGCGCGCTCCCACGCGGGGAAGTCTGTGGCGAGTGTGCGCAATGGGGAGCTAGCCTGCGACCGGATGCCCGCAAGGATTTTGGAGATGGGCAGGGTCTGCCCGATAACGCCGGTGGACATGACGAGGGTCTCGTTTGCGAATTGGGTGCTCGAAGGAGGGAGAAGCTTGTCCGTCTCCTGGACCATAGCCCATGCGTCGTCTAACCCCTGTTTGCCGGTGACAGCGTTGGCGCAGCCACTGTTGACGACAAGGGCGCGCGCTCTGCCGCCGTTCTGTTTTAAGATGTCCTCCGAGACGAGAACAGGCGCTGCTTTGAACGCATTCCGTGTAAAGCACGCAGCAGCCGACGTCGGGTATTCCGACGTCGAAAGTATCACCCCAACGTCCAGGACTTCAGGATTCTTTTTTACGCCAGCATGGAGGCCTGTGAGGATGTATCCAGCAGGAAAAGAGGTATTGGGGAGCGGGGCATGATGGTGGGCCTTGGAAGGGACCGACTTGATGGTGACGGTCGAGGAGAGCCGTTTGAAGACGAGCCGTGACATGGGGGGTCCGGTCAACTTTGATGTGCGGAATTACACGACTCGCGCGCTTTTTCAATGGCGAATCTGACTCAATCGAAGCAGAGAAGATATCGCTACTGGTACAGCTATATACAGCAAAGCTTACTGCCTTTCATTTCGCGATATCCATATAACAGCTTCATAGTGCAGGTTGGTGTGCCAATTTGACGTGGTAGACGCGCAAAATTTCTACAGAATTATACAGCACGGATGCACGTGCGCTTTAGGCGTCGAACAATACGCTCCTATTTGGGAGATGATTGGCGCCCACAAACTCCCACAATGTTGCCACAAAAGCTGACTTTCTCTATCACGTCTATTGGACATCCGCAATCAATCTACGATGACGAGCTCGATGACCACAACATTCATGAAAAGCAATCAAAGTTTTCTCCAACTTAAGCCTCAGGTATTTTATGACAAGACTATGCATGTAACTCAAGAAAAACTAGCTTGGTTGCGTACTTAGTGCGGGGTTAAACACGGGTCTCTCGAAGCTCTCCTTACCACAGGCCCGGGTGTCGAGTTACACACCATCTATCCTCTGTCTGCAGAAGGAGTCGGTTTACCCACTCCTATATTTGATCCTTGGAACTTAGGGAAACTAGCACTTAGGGAGAGCTCTCCAAGCCTCAGGGAACCACTAGCGTGGGATGCGACTTGTCAAACGCAGCGGAACGGCAATTTCCAACAACGGGTATCTCTTGGACTACGACTACCTATTCATTACCTGTCCTAGGGCATACACAAACGCCCCTAATGTCTGAGGACGAAGGCACCTGCCCAGAAATCTACAAGCTGCACTACTCGCAGCTTAAACCCTGGGTGCAAGGCATCATCGTCTCCGGCTTCATCTACGGGTCCGTGTTGACCCTTTATCTCATCTGCTGCTATCTACTCAAGCCGAGCGTTGTGCGGTGGCACATCCAGAGCATCATCCTTCTCGCCTACCTGACGCTTATGGTCGGCTTAGGCACACTGACGATGGCGTCGGACGCACATACCGTGCTGGAGGGCGTCACGGAGCACTTTAGTTGTGCGAACCCGGGTGTGGTGATACTATCTAATAATCTTGGAAAGCTTGGGAATTATTGCTTCATTTTTTCGAACTGGGGCGCAGATGGGCTATTGGTGAGTACTTCTTGATTCCCTTCATAATTTTCACTGAGGGTTGACCGGGAATATTTACTCAGCTCTGGAGGTGCATGGTCGTGTTCAAAGACTGCGCGGTCTCTCGCTGGATTATAGCCATTATCCCGGGTCTTTTAGCGGCAGTGTCGATTGGTGCGTCCCCTTTCTCCGATTGAGCTCAATCTTCCGGAGTCTTATTATAAAGTTTCTGATTTTATTTCGGAACAGGCACTGGGAGTGTATTTTTACGCTACGCGGGCAGTCATGATATACTTCTCCTAGAAACTAGAGATGAAGGCGAAAAAGCTCAGAACATACAGCTTATCCAAGTAATAGCTACGTTATCGCTCAACATTGTCGTCACCGCCATGATCGTCGGTCGCATCCTCGTGTATCGACATCGCATTAAACGAGTATTAGGACCCAATTTCACGTCGCATTATCTCAGTCTAATCGCGATGCTGGTGGAGTCAGAGGCAATCCTGGTCGTTTTCGCTGTTTGGTTTGCGGCTGCACTCATATTGGACGGAGGGCAGGGGTCATTTACGCCCATGCCGTTTCAGCTCATGTCACAAGTACAAGTTCGTTTTTTATTCCGCCAGCGATCCACAACGTTATACTCATGCATATCCTTCAGATTCTCGCCCCATTTTTAATCATATTCCGTGTCGCCCAGGGGAAGGCCTGGTCGAGCAATACCTTCGACAACATGTCCACGGCAGATGGAGCAATGCGGACAATGCAACACTCTACAGTACGATTTGAACGGACTACAGTTAATTTCTCAACGGCAGGCGAGAGAGAGCCGCCGATAACACGTTATGCGGGGAATGTAGCGGATGCGGAGGAAGGGAATAGTATAAAGGAAGAGTCGATAGGTATTACGGGCTCTCCATGTAGTGTACCTAGCTATGCGCGTAATAATAGTAATTTATGAAGTCTAGCAACACGCCGTCAACGGTACAGGGTCGGCATCGCTGGGGCTGTCTGCTGAGCCTAAGGAAGAGAAGGTTTCCTGTGTGGATCGTCGTTAATACCGATATTGAAATATCAGTCTGTAGGGAGGGCAGCCTAACTCGCAAAATGAGCGAAGGAGCATTCGAAATAAGTTAAGAAGTATTCATTGCCACTTGGCGCCTTGAATTAAAACTATGCGGTGCACTCCACTTCAAGTCTATCTGTGCCATGCAATCCTGGTAGTTGTTCGACAAAGCGCTGCGAAAAAGACACGTCGTAAATGATACATCGCTCATATAGCTCAGGACTATAGTCCTCCGGAAATTCGGGCACGACGAGAAGGATGCTGAGTGTGCGGAAATTCTTGAACTTATCCTCACAAAGTATTCTATCTATCTCTGCCCACCCGCTATAGGAATAGGTCCGCTCAGCTGACCAATCCCACTCAAACATGGCGAGATCGATTGACTCCAGTTTATTTCCTCGTGTGGCCTTGGATATAAGATTGATAAATCCACTCAATGGATCGTCATCGTTGCCGTGTAAGTCCTCACGGAAGTCTATGTATTGCAGGTTATCGAAAATACCGATATTCAGGGGAGAAGTGATGGATGGACCGTCTTGAGAGTCATAATCTAGGTTATATCCTTCATTTGCATCTTTGATAAGTATAGATTACGCACAAACTAAGTTTTTCCAATGAATGGATTTAAGAGACCGAGAGCCGGGCCTCAGCAAGTCACATATTTGTTTAACTTGCTCCGAGGGTTTTACATCGATGTGAACCTCCTCCAATTTCGACAAAGGCAGGAGAGACCTAGGAGAATCTTTGAAACTGGAAGGGATATTAATTTCCTCCATCCTATCGTTTCTGTTGAGTGTGTCCGAGAGAATTAAAGTTTCGACATGGAGAAGATGGTCGAAGAGCTTGGCTGGGAATAAGTCGATGGAGCCAATGGTAGAGGCAATTTCAACTTTTCGGAGTGTGGGCAATTCGAGAAGCGACATTAGAGATATGTCCAATATTTCCGGCAGGTTTCGCCTAGGGAATGGATATTGAAGCTTTAAGTGTTTCACATGAGTGAGCATCCCGAATATCTGTGGAAGCACCGCTTCTACCACAATTTTGGACACTTCCCGATTGAAGTTGTATGAAATTTCTTGAATATTTAGCACCAATATGCGAACGTATGTTCTAACCATAGGATTAAAACACAGGATACGATGGAATGTATCAGTTCGAGTACTCGTCATAGATAATCTGGCTTTCGAAAGGTTGACTGTTGCAAAGATGTGCTTTTGAGATAGCTCTCGAAATACGCGAGAAACTAGAGCGCAGGCCTTTAGTACTCCATCTTTCGTTCTCGGAAGCCACCAGGATCTATGCTTGAGTTCCTCACGAGCTACAGGGATAATGATAATTTCGAGGATCTCCACGGGCAATATTGTAACGGACTCTGCCATGATGGTTCAGATTCGGATGATGCACCGATGAGAATTGCGGCATAAAGTGAGGATACGTAAGGCGCGGGGATTCGTAGGCTATAGTTGAGGTGCAGGAAGAATGAGTAATTCAAGAGAAGTTTTCAAAGATCAATTTGCTGTCGTTTTTTACACTCCGCTGCAGCCTGGCCGCCGGCCGATATTTCACTGACCAGAGCTTAGTCTCAAAAAAAATGCATGTAAGGTAGCAGACACCAGGAACCAGCACCCCTTACATAAGCAGATGGCGAGCTCGCAATAACTCAGCAACGAAAAAAGTTTCCACAATCCAGAAACTATAGAACTGAAGGTTTTGATGATCCTAGCAACTTTATGGGAACAGATTTTTAAAATAAGATATCTTGAGGAAGTTATTGGGCCATCTTATAAAAAATTACATTTTTATTCAGAGTGGCTTTTTAAGCTTTCCAAGTTGTTTTGCAGATTTTCGAATTTGCAACCCAAAGATTTTGCCCACCATTTAGGGTTAGGGTTATCATGGAATCACCCAAAACAGAATAGCTGAGCCATTCTGGCAATAGCAACAAATACAGCTACAGTTACCTGCCAGCCAGGTAACCTCCACCAGAGACTAGGATGGTCAGAATATGTTGCAAAGAGCTAATTAATGTGTTATAACCTGGTACATTCATGTCACTTGTGTCAATAAAAATTTATTATAGTTTAGGACCTGGTATATCAGTGGAAATGCATCCCCAAATTTTTCTTCTTCTAAACTCAGGATTTCACTGCTCTTGGAAATTACATAGTCACTTATGTAAGGGTGCTGGATCCTGGTGTCTGCTATCTTAACATCACCAAGTGTTTCATCACATGGCACCTGATAAATTGCCATCTACCCTTCTACATGTAAAGAAAATTGCACATCTGTTGAGAGACACTGTCAGACACACAAACAATACACTCTTTAATAGTATCTACCAGGTGTCTACCCAATAATACTAAGGTTGTCTAATCACTCAGAAGGGAAGAGAGTGGAGAGGGAAGGGGAGAAAGGAAGAGTGGGCTATATTGCTAGTGGAGAAAAGACCAGCTCAAAACTGGGGTTTCCAATACAAACAATGTACCTAAATACTACTCTACACATGTCTTAAACATGTAAAACTCATGTACTACACATTGTAAGTAATAATAGAACCTGCTGTGCTACATGTGTTGTATGCATGTAAGTAACAATCAATCATGAAGAAACCAAGCCATGGGTTGTCTGCAAGGGTGCAGTTGCCTCATGTTATCCATGCAATGTCCATGTGCTGATCCTAAAATAAGATCCTCCTGTGATAATATGATAATGATAATCACTAAAAAGAAAGGTGAATTAATGACAGACACAAACTCCAGACCACTGGCACTAATCTGTGACACCACCCAGTAACAAGAGACTACTATATGTGTATTGATCAGGTCATTTTTGAAACTCTTAGATACAAAAGGATCCAAATTTCAGGTCAGGTGCTATTTTGCAACTTCAACAAGCAATAGAAAAAAATTGAGCCCAAATTCAGATTAGGTTAAGCAATAAAATATTTTACATGCATATGGATTAAACCTATGTGGCAAGAATCAAGTTATTTCATGATAATTTGCATCCAGGAAATGTGCATGAATGACTGGGTGATGCCAAGTCACTTTCTGGTTGATACATGCACTTTTTTGAACATTTATACAGTTGAAACTCTCATAACCTATATCTCAGAATACTCATAACCCCTCATAGTCCATAGCAACTTGTGGCTCCCAACTTGGTGAGCAGGGAAATGCATACTATACTCCATACCTCTCTACCATTCACCACCATCTCAAAACATTGATGCACCATGTTGAACAAGCAGGGTCATAATTTGGGTGAAATACAAACTTTCTAGTTGTAAAAAAGTTCTGTTTTGACTTGAAACCTTACTTCAATTGCTTTAAAACCTCTTTAAAGCCTCAAGAAAGGTTTGGCTAAATTTTCACAGAAGATCAAAGAGCAGAAACAAGATCTAGATAAGAAGCTTGCAAAGAAATAGTCTATTTCATCTTTGGACAAGTTTTAGTTGGACCATGAAGCAAACACTATGTCTCTGCTCAACCTGACAGACAAAACCCATTCTATCACTGAATCATCTGATAAGGAAATATATCACATAGTCATGGAGGCAACTAATGCACAACAAAATATCAAAATCAACAGCAAGGATGGTATTGATGATAACAAACCCTGTTTAACCTGTCATGAAGATACTGCAAGCTAATTTTGTCATCACAAACTACATTGATGACATTGATGATCCTATCACACATAAAATGGAGGCACTTTTAGCCTCCTTTAATAGACAACTCTGTCTGGATGAGGCTAGTAATATGAGGGATACATTTTTAACAGATTTTTTCAGTAGTATGTAATCTAGATATGATAGAGTAGTTTTTGATTAGCCTAGAATATTAAATCATGATTCAGAAATTTTTTAGCAAATTTTTATTCTATTTTTAGCACACCTCTTGAAAGCCATGACCACTCAAAACCTATAGCCCAGGATGTCCACAGAGAAGTATGGGTTATGAGAGGTCTACTTTACAGGTGAGATGGCTTAGTGGTCTAAGGTGCAGACCAGAGATCTGAGTAGTTATTGCCCAGTATATCTGGTCCTCCAGGGCATGGGTTTGTTGGAATTATAGATGTAAGTTTGCAAGCATATCACAATGTACTGCATTTCTGCAGGTACCTGCTCTTATTTTAGTCTATATTCTTGTATTGATCCTCACTTGCATAGTATACAGTATATAAGTAGTAGATTGTATATTATCCTTTTGCCTCTGCCACCCCCCCAGAATAGAGGTCAAACATATTATTGTTGATGTGCATCACTTATTTCAATAGTGTTTGAATCCCTCTCTCATCATTTTTATTTATGATCAATGGCTAAATCACAAAACTTGAGGAAACAGCCTACAGAATATGCTGTTAAACTTCAAGCAATTCCTGTAGATGCTTATTTTTTATACTTGGCCCTGGTCTAAGATTTATATCATTGTCTCTAAACTTTTCCCTGCATGCTGCAGAGTATATAGCAGTAGTTGCAACATGTCTCTACTTAATGTAAGGTGAGATAGCTAAGTGGTCAAAGGCATCAGATTTAGGAATATTTCTGCATTCTCTAGTCTTTCAGAGGGTTGGTTCAAATCCCACTCCCATCATAACAACCAAAATGCTGTATAATGCATTATTATTTTTTAGTTTATAGATCCATATCATATGTTGTTGCTATCTAATAAAGATGTGGTGGTCAAAAATTGATGGGAGGACTTACTTTCAAAGAGCAATCCATCATGATCATCTGACTTACATGCCTACCAATTCACTTGGTACCTGCACTGCAAGTACATTACAAAGGTATTATACCAGCCCATACCATTCCTGCATATGAAACATAGAGTATCCCATCATCTCCTCAACATGCTTAAATACCTAAGCCTGATCAAGCTTAGTTCCATAATATGACCATGTTCTGTGCTGAGCAATTAACTGAATTAACTGGGAAAGCTACATGGTCTTGAGATGATTGTCAGGAAAAAGCCTTTACAGGTCTAATCAAACAGGTGACAACAGCTCTGGTACTTGCCATACCTAATGATATTGGCCAATACTGAGTAGAAGCCAAATATTCAGACTATGCTACAGGAGGAAAAACCGGAAAACAGAACATGGAGGCCTATTGTATTCATATCTCATGCATTAAGTTCTACAGAACAGAACTATGAGATTTATGACAAAGAAATGCTAGCAATCATGATCAGTTTATCTGAATGGAGGCAATATCTCCTAAGGGCCAGGGAAATATTTGAGATATTCACAGACCATCCTGAAAGCAACAGAAGCTGAACTGGAGGCAAGCCAGATGGATTACCAAGATGCAAGAATATCATTTTACTTTGCATCACAAAGCAGGAAAACAAATGGCAAAAGTTGACTACCTCTCAAGATGAGTAGGTCATGAGAAGGGGGTGAATGACAACAAGAACATCATCCTCTTAAAACCATAAATTTTTCAAGCCACATTCCACAATGTCACTAGATTAGACAAACAAATACTGTCCAGAATAAAATGGTCTTTCTCAAACAGGGACAAGGTTGTAGACAAATACCTTGCCAATAAGGAACTAAACTGGAAAAAACTGGAAGATGGAACTATTTCTTGGATGCACTGATTATATGTAACAAGAGACAAAAAATTACAGGAAAACATCATCTGTCTACACCATGACTCCACCCTTGCAGGACACCTGGGACAATATAAAACCCAGGGATTAATCACAAGGAACTAATGGTGGCCAAGAATACAGGCAGATGTTTGTCTATATATCAATGGTTATGATACCTGTCAATGGACAAAACTGAGATGAACAGCCCCTGCTACATCTTGGTACCTAATAAAATACTAACTAAACCTTGGGAGATTATGTTAGTGGACCTCATTGGACCCTTACCAGAATCATTGAGTTATAATATGATTTTTGTAATTGTTGGCCAGTTTACAAAAGCAGCCAAGTTCATTCCAACAACAGATGATGTCATGTCTCTAGGAATTGCCAAAGAGTATAGAGACCATGTATTCCACAATCACAGATTCCCATGAAGGACCATCAGTGACAGAGGACCTTAGTTTGTGTCCCAGTTCATGACAGATCTGTTCAAATTGACAGGAATGCAACAGAATCTGTCAACTGCATATCATCTCCAGACTAATGGACAGACAGAACATGTCAACCAGGAAATTGAACATTACCTAAGGATCTTCATTAATCACCAAAAAACTGATTGGTCAGAGTGGTTAGCCTTAGCAGAATTTTCCTATAATGACAAGGTCCACATGTCAACAGGGTACTTGCCATTCTACCTTGATAATGGACAGCATCTCTGGAAAGGAATGGAACTGAGGACACCTGTCAAGTCACAAAGTGCCACAGAATTCATAACAGACATGACAAATATCTGGAAGGAAGCAGAGTCATCTCTAAAAGCAGCTGCAGAGACAATGAAACACTTCTATGACAGACACAGAAAACCAGCAAGGGAATATAAAACAGGAAACTTGGTATACCTAGAAGGAGTCAATATCAAAACAGATTGACCTGCCAAAAAGCTGGAAGACAAATGTTATGGACCCTTCAAGGTACTAAAGAAGATCAGATCTTTGGCATACAGACTAGAATTGCCAAAGTCATGGAAACATAAGCAACTGGTCTTTAATGAGTCTCTACTGGCACCCTTCATGGAGCCAGCATTTGAATTACAATGGCCACCACCTCCACCACCACCTGTTGTAATTGAGGGAACTGAAGAGTTTGAGGCTGAGGAAATATTAGATTCCCAGCTAAAATACAGCAAATTTGAATACTTAGTCCATTGGAAGGGCTATTCTAAGGAACATGACAGCTGGGAACCAGTTGCCAATGTTGAAACACCCCTGAATTAGTGAAGGAATTTCATAAAAAGAATCCCTCTGCCCTGTGACCTATATTGCATTGACTCACATTTGTTCCACTAAAAAATCTCATGGTCCTACACACATATCTTGTAAACTCTTCAACTGGGAAAATGGAAAATGGAAGGAACCAGCATTGCCATTATCCTCTTCACAGCCCTTGTTGTTTTCCTCTTCACTGTCTACACCATTTGGCTTGGCTTGGCAGCCTATCTCCCCATTTGCCACTCACACCTCCTCAGAATGGTACCTTAAATCATGGTGGAAGTAGTGGTCTGAGAAGATTGGGCATAAAGAGCAGTAATGTCATAAATTCACCTTTCTTTTTGGTGATCATCATTATCTTATCATAAGATCTTATCACAGGAGGATCTTATCTTAGGATTGACACATGGACATTGCATGAATAACATGAGGAGACTGCACCCATGTAGACAACACACAGCTTGGTTCCTTTTATGATCAATCATTACTTACATGCATTTAACACATGTTGTGCAGCAGGTTCTATTATTACTTACAATGTGTGGTACATGAGTCATACATATGTAAGACATGTGTAGAGTAGTATTTAGGTATATTGTTTGTATTGGAGACCCCAGTCTTGAGCTGGTCTTTTCTCCACTAGCAATATAGCCCACTCTCCCCTTTCCTCCCTTTTTCCTTGTCTCTCCCCCTCTCTGCATCTCTCCCTTTTCTCTGAGTGATTAGATGACCTCAAAATTGCACTATTGAGAGTGTATTGTTTGTGTGTCTGACACTTAGCTTCTGCAAACCCCTTCTTCAGAACTTCTCTGTAGCAGTACTTGACCCAGCCCCAATACTGTAAGGATATTAGTTTAGAAATGCAAATATAAGCAAGATAACAATTGAAGGCAACATTTCAATTGGATTCAACTTGCAATAAAACTTGGGAAGGAAAATGCAACCATGGCTAGAATTTTTATGAGTGTCTTGAGCATTGATACCTGATCTACAAAGTCATCTTGATGGCTTAAATGGTGAGCCATGCAGCAGTCCTTGTTGTCAGCAAGACACATTTGACATGCATATCACACACATCAAAGCTATGTTCCTTGAGAACATGATGTAGACCTTTTGGTTGGCCATCTGGTAAAGTCATCTTCTGTACTTTACCATAATATTCTATGTAGGGATTTGTCTCGGAAATATCAGTATCTGTGACTTTTGCTCAGCAGATTTTGTGACATCTTCTTCTGTACTTGGGTCTCTGGAGCCAGCAGCAACAGTAGAAGGTACAACCTCTTCTGTCACAACACGAGAAGGTACACAATCGCTGTCAACACTGACTTCTTTTTGTTAATTCTTCAAGCTAGATAAATCCCATTTTTGCTCGTGACATCCTTTGTTGTGCATTATTTTAATGTAGAATGACAGTCAACCAAAAAATAATTATTTTATTTAGGTACAATTATTATCAATTTCTTTGATGCAGATTCGTGATGCGCTTGTCGAGATCTATCGATTCTGCACTTTTCCCAAATTTTTTAGGGTTTTTTAAGGGATACAGCCAAAATTTTGAGGGTCATGGATCAAAAACATCACTAGGCTGAAATCAGCTCGTGAAAATATGTTGAATAGCATGTTTTCACGGTTATTTTGGCTAGTCCAATATTAGATCGTGCTTCCATGAATAGAGGTAGTGTTTTTGTCGTACTTGTTTGTCCCCTAATGTAAATTTGGCGTACGTATCAAAAAGTCACTGAACTAACAACCGCTTATATTGCACAACTCAAGCGAATTTCATCAAAAGACGTTGTGAGATCCATCGCATAATAACAAACTAAAAATGCATCGTAATAAAGCTTTCAGTAGATAAAAAGGTGACAAGGGAGGTAGTTCATAATCAAAATTGCATCCTTTACAAGCACTGAGAGTAGTAGGCGTTCGAGTACTTGCAAGTATATGGCGATGCGCAAGATGTAGATCCGGTGTATCCTATTCCACCTGCATGCGTTGAAAGGTAATATTCAGGTATTCAGTGTAGTCAAGGAGGTTGTTTGAACTTACCGCATTGAGCATAATGAGCCGCGGTCGCGCCACTGGCGGCGGTGCTTGTGGCAGGAGGCTGAGTAACAGTCGAAGATCCAGTCGGTCCAACGACAGTGGATGCGGGAGCTCCAGTCCCGATTGGACCGCCGTCAGGATCGAAAGTGCTGATTGCGTTGCAGCTAGTGATAGGTGTTGCCCTAGCTGGACCAGGCTGAACCGGGTTACAACCAGGAAGCTCGGGAAGCCCTGTTAAGAAATTTAATTTATATTCTAAAAAAAAAAAAACCGAAATTGTATATACCCACATCCCTCATATGCCTCGTTGACGCGCACTTTTTGGGTGCACTTATTGATCGCATCTATCGACTGGGTGGTTAGCACACTGCAGCTACCTCCAAAATCCTTGCACGAGTTCATTGCTTGGGTAAGAGAATCTCCTTTCCAACCGAACATGTAATCAGCGTGCTGTCCCGCACCGGTTCTGAATGAGAACAGAAGTTAACGAAAATTAAGCCAGAGATATCTAGAAAATTATTACGGGTCACCCATGCTATATACGAAGGGTTGCGCTGCACCGCTGGGCCACATGTTATTGAATTGTGTTGTATCCCAGATTGTCTCGATGAAAATTTGTGGTATCTGGACAGGGTGGCTGGACGGGCAAGCTCCATTGACCGTGTAAGAAACGTGGCTCTGAATAATCGGAGTCAGGATTGTAAATAAAATATAATCTCCAGCACAACGCACCGCGTGGTCAGCGGAATCGATATTGACACCATCCCAGCATCTACAAGATAACGCATTTAGCAAATGCACGAAGTCACTAGAACACCGATTACTGACGACGGGAAGATGATCTGCGACCGAATGCCACCTAAACAAGGCTTCGCAGGAAGTACATTAGAATCCGTGCCGGGAGCGCCAGTGACTCCTGAGTTACCGCCGTTCGCATCCAAGCATCTGAAGTTGAGCGAGTTGGCAGCGGGAGATGAGCTGTTGTAAGCGCGAATGAATGGATCTCCGACAATCATACGAAAGCCCTAATGCAAGGACGTAAGGACAATCTATCATTAGATAAAAAACTTCATACTTTTTTGAACGAGGTGAAGCTACCGCTCGTTGGTTGAATATAGTAGATGGTCATACCGCCGTTGGCATTTCCCAGAAGCTGTCCAGGTAGTTGAGGGACCTATGGCATATGCACTAGCGTCAGCGGGCTTGAATATTATATCAAATGCTGGGAAGAGTAAATATACCCGCTTGAAGGTATTGTTCGGGTGCTTGAAGTAGAGAACGGCGGTCCAGTAGTTGGAGAAATCTTGGTTGAAGGTGCAAGTCGTACAAGTCGAAAGATTAGGAAGATCGTTTGCCAGGTCCATGGTGATATTGAACCTAAGAGACTTCAGAGTCAACGATCAGCAAATTTCGAGACGAGGGGTTCTCACGCATTCTGTAGACACCAATATTCCGCGGAGTCAGTGATAGTTCATTATTAGATGAATCACGTATGACATACCCCACCAACGATCTAAAAAGATGACATGAGATGCCGCTGAATATCACGGGGAGACTCACAACGTACCTGATGCAAATGAGGAGAAACCGAGCCGGGGAAAATCAACCTAGAGAGTAATACTAAATTGCTAGATGCCCCAAAGCTGTGCTGTAAGGTGGCTCACGGGTCGAAGCGCTCAATTACAAGTTGAGAGCAAGCAAATCGAAGAAGTGCATGGACATGAGTCGCGGCAAAAGCAACGCTGAGGAGGGATTTCCACTGCATGGTTAGAAATTCTCGTCCAGGACGAAGAAAATGGAGAGTAGAGCGGCTAATTATATACTCGAACCTGAAGGGATTCACTTCACCGTAACGATCTAGGAGAAATAACTGACGTCGAACTTACGAGAACAGGGATAAAAACCGGGATGGAGAACTTCCGCGACTCGTCCGAATTTGACGCTTTTTCTGCCAAGCCATTCCAACTTTAAGAATACGAAAATGGATTAACTTGACCTATCCTACATATTTCACGAGGACCCCGAATAAATGATGCAGAGCCAAATTTTGGAAACTTCCGTAGACCTATGTACATTACTTAAGTTATGAATTGCGTCGCTTGACACCAGATTTGAGGCCTGAGCGAATGCGTACTATACAATATAGTGGAATAGTTCTAGGTAAGACTCTATGATAAAATGAGTAGGGACTTACCCATATAACTTGGTCTATGAGCGGCTAGTCCTCTGTTTATTGCCACCTGCCAATAGCTCCCAGAAGAACAACTATGTTGTGCACACTAAGTATTCAGCTATAAGATACAACTACAAATCGTTGACCAGAAGACTTATTCACCTCCCCAATACTGTCTATTTCCTTCTTCTCACCGGAGAGCTTGTATGAACATTAGCGGCAAGCCATAGTTTCTAAGTTTTTCCTTGATCGACAGATGTGTATGTTTACATTGCCGAGTTTGTAGCTCAATGCAACAGTGATCAAAGATTGCATGAACCTTGCTGTCTCGTTCTCTACATCGATGACAACGCATAAAGTCGTACAAATACAAAATGCGAGCACATTAATGTGGACCGTATTAATTTTTAGGCCAAGCTCCCAATGACCTGGGTGGACTGCAGCCTTCAATCATTCCTATTTCATTCAGCCTTTGGTAAGTCCATGTCCTCATCTCAGGCTGAGATCATGAGGAGCAGTTATTCCTGCTGGTGTGGGGAAGTGGAGAGTCAGAAGCAACGGCCATTTACCTGTAACATTGCGACGGAAGCAACCTCGCCGACACGTATCAAGAGCAAATTAGCAGCCTACCGAAGCTTTTGATCTCGGACTTCGCATGTCACATTGTTATATTGCCACCAAGCGGCCATATCTTCCAGACAAATCTTCTGGAGGTATTCATTGGCAAGCGAAAATAGTTAGATTGATGAATCCTTTTCCTTTAATTCCAGTCAGTTATACTACGAGGATGGACCCACATATATGAACTCGCATACCTTACGGTTCAGATTCTAATTATTTTATATGTGGTGAAACACCAATTATTTTTTACTTTAAAGCGGCTATGCAGCCTCATTGTTGATGAAACAATCACTCTGGGGAACTCAGGTCTATTAGACTAGAAATAACATTATCGTATATGTATATTATTTACTATATGGTTGGCTACAAAGGATAATAAACAAGGATTCAAAAAACAAATAAAAACAAAAACAAAAACCTCCTGTTCATAGATGTTCTGCTAGCAGGGAATCTGTGTCGGAATATCCACCGGACTTCTAAGGCCTTCATCCAAATTTAGTCCAACATAAAGAGCAAAAAGTATCTGGAAATTTGATTTGGTTAATTGCGTCCTGTAGGTGTATTTTCTATTGGTTGGTCCAGAAAAAATGTGAGATATTATTGTGCACGTTCAAACGTATGTTCGGGGTCCAACATAATTCGTATAACAAACTAATTGAGTAGCTTTGATCGAAGAAGTAAGCGTTTGTGCTTCTTCTGTTTCTTCATCGGAAGGAATGCGGGGACATGCGGAGAAAAGCGTCATTTGACAATTAGTGAGATAGCTAATTTCACGAACTTACCCCTCGAGGTTGTATCAAGGATCTTGTATCGATCATATTTGACAAATGATTGCAAGTGATCGCAAGATAAATTCAAGAGCTTCAGCGAGCTTCACCCGCAACGGAAATAGCTCTCCCCATGCCCGCTTTGGGTCCTGATGGTAAGAATCATAACTCCATGTGTTCGAGAAATATGTAGCCATGTGTTCGAGGAGAGCCGAGGATATATATTTCGCCATGTGTTCGAGACGCTTGTCCGGATATGACAGTGTCATGCGACCAAATTTGTCGACGAGTGTAGAACGACTTCATAGTTACCGGGATATGAAGTTGAGGGATCCAACAGTAGCGGCCCAGCTTAAGGCCGGAACAAAAGCTTCGCCAAAATTTAAGATCTTGAATAAGAATGAAACAAGGCAAGATATCAGGCCTCAGGATGGATTAGAACTGAGTTGAAAAATCGGAGTGCCTTGTGGATTCCTCACGTAAAGTGCGCGAAATGACGTCATCTGACATCATACATCCAAAAGAGAATTCCTCGATTGTTCGAGAGGAAGTCGGAGAGCTATGAAAATGGCAGTTGGGCAGAAGGTATATTCTATCCAGATAAAAGTATACAAAAACGGCATACTGACAGCATGTGTGCATTAACAGTAAAGATCTGTGACACTCACGATTCAGAAATCGGAATCAGGTTGAAGTCGCATGTCCAGAATATCACTAGAGTTGATCACAA
This sequence comes from Nidula niveotomentosa, assembly GCA_036937135.1. NCBI lineage: Eukaryota > Fungi > Basidiomycota > Agaricomycetes > Agaricales > Nidulariaceae > Nidula > Nidula niveotomentosa. Next base: position 2,030 of record JASFDE010000162.1, on the reverse strand, counting down.
TGCGTGGAATGAATGGCGATGCCTTCAAATATATCTGTAGAATCATTGTGTCAATCCAGGATTCCGAAGTGTGTCGCAACATGTATAAAGACTCGATATGTCTCCATTCACCAGTACAGCACGGACCTGTCAGGATGATCAATGGATGATCGTCACCTCAGCTCGAAGGCTGACATGTTCAAGACGTGTTTGCAACTCTGTCTGTTGCCAAACAATACCAGTCAAATTCATTGTCCGGTCGATTGTGAGCATTTCGTTCCAGCTGCGCTATGAGCTCTTTCGCTTTCTACCTCATTTCTGCTCAGTTTAGCTCAAGTATATATCCTACAACTTATTTCTGAAAGTATGTTAAAATAACGTCCCAGCAAGGGACCTAATGTTATAAGGGTGTAAACGAGCGAAGTTAAAAACAGTAGACTACTTTGTTTATAAGTAAATAAGTGAAACAATACTGAGTATGAATATAAAACAACTGTAGGAACTGAGATAAGCAACGTACTGCGCCGCAACTTTCTTACTTCCAATCTGTGATACATGGCAAGCTCGCAATATTTCCAACAAAGTATACTCCTCTTCCGACTATGAGCGCTCTTAAATTCAATGCACCATCCTAGTTGTTATCTTCCTAACAGTGAGATAACTTTTGGAAAATTTACCTGAATTTTGCTCTATTTTAAAGCTATTGAAGCATTCAACATCCCACAAGCAATATATGGACTCAAGAGTACTTAACTTCAGCAAAGACTCTCTACCAACATGTATAAGATTCTTGGTGTGATTGCATTTGCAGAATAGGTGTGTGATTGGACAAAGGTCATCAGCCTTTCTCAGCTCTCTCAGTAACATATTCTCATTGCCACTTATATAACTCAATACCAACATCCTTAACCAGCCAGATTTCCAACTAATTCACAAGATAGACTATTAAGAACCCATTGTAAACCTAGGATGAATTATGCTGCAGTTAGATCTTATTACAGGAGCATCTTATCTTAAGGTTGACACATGGACATTGCATGGATAACATGAGGAGACTGCACCCATGCAGACAACACACAGCTTGATTCTTTTATGATCAATTATTAATTACATGCATCTAACACATGTAATGCAGCAGATTCTATTATTACTTACAATGCATAGTACATGAGTTGTACATGTGTAAGACATGTGTAGAGTAGTATTTAGGTACATTGTTTGTATTGGAAACCCCAGTCTTGAGCTGGTCTTTTCTCCACTAGCAATATAGCCCACTCTTCCTTTCCCTTTGTCTCTTTCCTTTCCACATCTCTCCCATCTCACTGAGTGATTAGACAACCTTGACATTGCACTATTAAGAGTGTATTATTTGTGTGTCTGACAATAGTGATGTGCTAGTTAATGATAGAAGTGGTAAGATGTAGATATAATATGTATATATATGAATATAAAAATACAAACACAACAAAAACCACTACTAGCATGATAGCAGCGTGCTCGAGGGGTGTAATATCAGATAGAAGAAGCAAATGTGCGAAGAACGCACTTTAAATCAAGAATAACAGCCAAGAACTGCACTCAGGATGTTGAAGTTACTATCTGGTCCTTATGCCTTACTTCCTAGCTAGTGCTCACTCCTTATTACACTCTTGATTAATAAAATGCTTAAAAGTCTTGTTTATTTGCAAAAATAATACTTTAAATGTCTGAGGACTAGACTAGCACATTCAGCTACAGTCATCCACATACCTTTGTGACACCACTAGCCGGTTTTACACCTAGGAAGTAATTTGCCTCTCCTGCAAGAACTGATTGCTCTATGAACATAAAACTTGTTGCAAACTGTAGCTAGATTAGTGAGTGTCACGAACAGTCTCCGGAGGTGAAAGACCGGAGGTCATGTGATTGCAAGAACTGGAGGAGGATAGAGAGGATAGTTGGAGCATGGGGAAACAAAGCTCCAGAGCAAAACCTGGAGGGTCACTGAAGTAGGGTTCAGTGGCAAAACACTGCAGAGGGGTTAGGACTTGGCTTCAGCTTATAAGAAGCTG